>WNYA01000435.1:146685-164531 GCA_019512145.1 Engystomops pustulosus | reverse complement strand
ATTTTGTTTATAAAGTGCAATAAATTAGGGCTGTCACGACGCCAAAGCCGCTGCTCTGAAAGGGAGAAAACATGTAACGTAACATTAGTAATTACATTTCTAAAATGGAAAAAACGTGTTTCCAAAAAAAAAAGTCAAAGTCGTCTTAGAAACCAGTAATGAAAAACTTAATAAATCACCCGCCGCCTTCTCCGACAAGACGTTTCCAAGGACAAACGCAACAAGTCCTTTTATTGAAATGTGACATTTTATAAACAAGTCAAAAAAAATTATAAAAATGGACTTATTTATAATAAATTTATGAGACGGATTGAATCCGGTATCGGGGGGGATCGGGGATCTCTCTTTGTGTTATCTAAATTGACAGAACATAAAATTAGGTTAAACCTTGTCTTTTGTAAAGTGCCACTCACAGACATCCAATCGAGAAAGAAAAAAAAACTGCGAAAAAAAAAGAAAAAGAAAAATAATATGATATAAAAAAATTTACATATTCATTGTCAGAGCATCTGCTCTCGATATTACATTTAAATTGAGATTTTACGTTTTTTTTTCCTCTTTCTTTCTTTTTTTATTTTATATTTTTTGACTGACAAGTCATATTATTTTTTTCCTGTCCCAACGTGTCTACGAGCAATTTAAAGCGTTTTATAAATTTGTTCCATTTTGCTTCTGCTTCCAAACTTCCGAGTGTCATTGAGTCGAAGAACAAATAGCATAATCAAAAAAAAAAAAGAAGTTTCTTTAAAAAAAAATATAATACAAAATTAGAAAAAAAAAATGTTTTTTCTCTTCATGTAGGGAGTCCCAATCTGGGACTAATTTGCCTCCACCATTTGATTAAATCATCACGGGAAGTAGTCTCCGTATCAAAGGAACATCAGACGGCTCGTTCTGCATTTTTGAATGTTAAATAGACCTCAATCACTGAAGTTTGATTGTTGAGACTCTTAAAATATATATTTTTTAAATTTCTACTTTCTTTTTGGGTTGCTATAACCGCCAATTAGACAAAGTTTTTGGAATCGCTTTGAAACCAAAGTTTTGAAAAGAAGTATAGGCAAGATAAATTCCAAATATGTAAAGATACAGTCACTCCTACGCTGGGTAAGTTAGGACTAAATAAAAGCAAGATTTAGGCTCCATGCACATGACCATCTGGGGGACGTATGTATGGTCACAAGCTTGCAGCCGTAAATACCTCCCCCATAGACGGCTATGTCTTCCGGTCGCGGTGCGATAAGCACATCGAGTTTTTCTATGGAGAGTGGCAGGTTCTCACCTCCTCCTCCAATCCCACGCCCCGACTTATCCCCACCGGCAGACGTTTGTGTGCATGGAGGCCTAAATATAACAGATTACAGCCTGATAAATGGAAGGTGTGCCTGAGCTTAGCTCGTTAGGATGGGCAACAGAAATAGTAAGATGTTGTTTACCTCATTGCTTGTGATTTTTTGTGGCCTTTCAACTTCCTTCGCGACTCACATAGATCCCTGGTTGAAGCTGAGAGTCTTCTGGATGTGGTGGGTAACCATCTTGTGTGCTGCTTGGTGCTGAGAATTCAAAAAGTATCCACTTGTGTCACGGGTGACCCCGTGATCCATGTCTCGGATCGCGGGGACACCCGTGTCCTGCTGTGCCACGCAGCCCCCCGGTCCGGTTCTTGTTTACGGGAGTCCCGGCAATCCATGTTGCGGATCGCGGGTGCACCCATGCTCTGCTGTCCTGCCCTGCTCCCCCTCACCTTTACTCATCTCTCCAGGCTCCTGGCTCCTCTCGGGTCCCGGCGTGTGGTCCGCGCGCCTCCTTCCTTCCCAGCCATGCGCTCCCGCTGCTAGGGTGCGCATGCGAGACTCTCCAGGAACTTAAAGGGCCAGCGTCCTCCTTATTGGTGCTGGCAAGCCGCCGCAGCAAGACCATCCCGCTTTGGGGACAGCTCTGGCGAAGACCAGGAGTTCACTTAGATTCCGCTCCCAGGTTGCGGCTAGTGTTGTTATCCCCCGCGGTGGTCGAGGGAGTCCACTATTTCCCATAGACTGTGACAGTATGATCCCGCCATGGACTCCTGCAAAAGCCATGGACTGTGTGGAGGATCCATACCTGCTACTGGGTGACCTCCCTAGCACCATCGCCCGGCAGTCCCAAGAGATTGCTGACCAAAAGGAACTCTTGGACAAACTCGCTGCCACTCTTCGGATGATTGCCTCCTAGCAGCAGTCTCCCACGACTCCTGCCGTTGCTTCAGTCACCCGGCAATGTTTTTCGGCAGTAGAGACCCGAAAATTTTTTGCAGGACAAATTTTATGGCGACCCCAAATTGTGCAGGAGATTTATTTCCCAGTGCTCGCAGCACCTTGAACAGTTATCCTCCCAGTACTCCACTGAACGTGGTAACCCGGACATGGTCTCCTATACCAAGTTCCTGGCAAAAATCCAGTCCGGGTTTTGAACCATCCTAAGTTCAGCTCTACCTCACCTGCCTGCTGTTCGCGGTGTCTCCCAGTTCGTCCTTTCCCGCAGCTTCCCCAGAGCTGCTCCAAGCGGCCCTCAGCCTCCGCAGCTTACACAAGCTGCTCCAAGCGGCACCGGAGCCTCCGCATCTTACCAGAGGCTGCTCCACCCATGCGGCACCACCGTCTCACCCCGCAGCTTCCCAAACTGCTCCAGCGTCGCCTCAGCCTCCGTTCCAGCTCCCAGAGCTGCCTCATGGCGCTCACCTCGCAGCTTCCCAAGCTTCTCTCTAGCGGTCTCAGCGCCACTCTCCTGCCAGCTTCCCAGAGCTGCTTTCCAGGCACGCCCAATGCTTCCCGCTCGCTCCAGCTTCCCAGCCAGGCTCCGCTTCCCACAGCGCTCCAGTCCCACAGCCTTTCCTGCAAAGCTGCCTTCCCTAGTCTCCGCAGCTTCCTGCGGCTGCTCCATGCTCGCAGCTTCCGCAGCTCTTCCCTCGATCCGCAGTGCTTCCTGTGGACTCCACCTACAGTCTGTGTCCCAGCTTGTCCAGATGACTTCCAGCTTGCCCAGTGCTCTCCAGGGGCCAGCCTAGTGACGCCAGTGCTTTTCCAAGGCCATCAGAGCTCCACTGGCCTGCCCAGAGGCCAGCTCCAGAGTCCTCCACAGACCTCTCCCAGAAGCCTCCAGAGTCTCCACTGGCCTGCCCAGAAGAAGAATTGGAGCAAGGCGAAGAAGAAGAAACGACTGGGCTGTAGAAGAAGAGCAGAGGGCCTAAGGTGGGTACTGTCACGGGTGACCCCCGCGATCCATGATCTCGCAAACCCTTTCCTGCTGTTGCACACGCATCCCCCCGTTCTGGTTTCTTGTCAACGGGGTGTCCCGCGATCCATGTTTTTGCGGATCGCGGGACAACCCGTCTCGGAAAAAACGAGGAATTATAAAAAAGAGATTTGTGTTGTCGCAGAGATCAGTACTCTCCATGCACGGGAAATAAAGGTGAACTCACGCGCCCTCAGCCAGCACGCACCTGGTGGACAATCAGGGCCAGGACCTTTAGTGAATCCCGTGCAGATCCGATCACGCGCCGGAGACGCGCCGGCCTGGTATCCGACTGACCAGCAAGAAGTTTCCCCTTTGAGTTCATGCGGGGAAAGCGTTATTATATTTTGAAAGTGGACTTTTGGACACGGCGAGTAGCCCTAATTAATTTATATTTTTTATTTATTTCTTTTTATATCGGGTTCTAGAAAGGGGGTGATTTAACTTTCAAATTTTGAATCTTTTTTTACTATTTTTTTAGTCCCTCTAGGGTATTTTAATACACCTAGTGTTCTGTAACTTATGTGTTTACTGTAAACTTATGTGTTTTACTGTAAACTTGTGTGTCTACTGTAAACTTGTGTGTCTACTGTAAACTTATGTGTTTTACTGTAAACTTATGTGTCTACTGTAAACTTGTGTGTCTACTGTAAACTTATGTGTCTACTGTAAACTTATGTGTTTACTGCAAACTTATGTGCTCACTGTAAACTTATGTGTTTACTGTAAACTTATGTGTCTACTGCAAACTTATGTGTTTACTGTAAACTTATGTGCCCACTGTAAACTTATGTGTTTACTGTAAACTTATGTGTTTACTGTAAATATCAGATAAAACAACGTTACACAAAAATCAATTGAACTTGCATGCATGAAAAAATATTAAAATGTCCAAAAAATTATTGTCAATCCTAAGAAAAACAGAAGACAAAAGACAAAAAACAGTTTACAGTAAACACATAAGTGTATACACACTTCATATTTGTCAGAGCTATCGAGTAATAATCAAATTCCAGTACATGTAGAAATTTAAACCATCTGTTATTATATCAAGACCATTGTGAATGTTTTTATCTATTTTATTTATACTTTGAATGTGGTATTAAATATTGTGATTCACTTCCGAAACCGTTTTTGAGCGTGCCCACATACACAAAAAACTTTTTCGAATTTTCTTATTGGGGCTCTTTTTGGTGTTAAGACCCTTTGTGGTTGCACCCAAGTCGGTGTGACAGAGATCAATAAGTGCCACTAAACCCACTGTATTTTAACCCTAGGTTGTCTGATTGATTCTATGATACACTGCCATATTACAGTATGACAGTATATGTGGACTTTATATATCATCTGTTACAATGTCAAATTGTAACAGATCTTCTAAAAAAAAAAATACACAGCCTCGGGTCTTACAAAAACTTTAGGCTGTCTTGGCGACAAATCATTGCTTCATAATGGTAACCGCTTTTCGAGGGATATCAAATGGTTAACACCAACGTTCTGCGCTAGCACCTACCGTGGATGTCACCGGTGGCTTATGCTGCAGAATGCAGCAAACACCCAGCTTTTATAGAGAGGACTCCATACTTGCGTAGCCAACATGACATACTACTATGTCACATGTCGGTGAGGGGTGAAAGGACCAGCCATAGTACCATTTGCATTAACAACATCCTACAGTGTTCTATTACACTACCAGTCTTAGAACTATTTTTATCAGGGTTACCATTCTTAGTTCTATTTGCATCATACCATACGGTACTGCAGGTATTTGAAAATGATAAAATTAAGGGACAGGGACGTTGTCATGGTACTGCTGCTTGTGGGGATAGAATTGGTGTCACAGGGAAAGGACACTTTCCGTCTCTGCCTGCTATAAATTCCGCTGGTGCATGTAGGTGCCAGGGTGTCCGGCGTGTACTGTTAGGCCGCAATAGGCCTCACTATGTAGAGGAATTGGTCAATTTCATGGCAGGCAGTGCATCAACTTCTATGAGATTATCTTCGCCGCGCTCATCCTCCATTGGAAGTGCAGATGCCTCCACCTCACCCTACTTCAAAGTAGCAAAGCCATTTCAGCCACGAGTCCTGGAGCCGCGCCTCATGCTGTGCCATGACTCTCTTAGGTTGCAATCTGTGGCCCATCCACCTGCTCCTGCCCCGGGTGCAGACATAGATTTGGAAGATTCCCTCAAACTTTTATTGGATGATGAGAATAATGAGGACGATGAAACAACTGCCAAGAGCTGTGGCTTTCTGTGATGTGTAGACGCATAAGAAGGGCAGTGGAAAAGGGTTCGGTGGTAGAAGAGGCGAGGAGTGATGATGAAGGCCTAGACCTAACATGGGTAGAAAGAAGTGATACTTCAGACAATGAGGTGGGGGCCCGGGAAGCCACCGTCACCTGGCAGAAGAATTGAATGGGGGGCAAGGTACAATGGTCAGCGCATAGCCATGTTGTTACCTGTAACTGCCCATACCAAGGGGCCCAGGAAGAAGACAGAACACGTGTCATTTGCAGGCTGTCCACCAGTCCAAAAAGTTTGGCCAAAGCCTTAACAATCTGAGCACCTTGTGTATGACCAGGAACCTGCAAAGTAAACAAGAGCTGCAGTGGATGAGACACCAAAAATGCCTGGAAACACCCAAGGCTCCCCCTACCAGCCTGTTCCACAGCCTCCATGGTCCCAGGACCACCTGTCTCCCTGCAGGGGGAGGATGTCCCACCACCTCCACTACGACCACCACCAGCTGCACCACCATCCCCAGGCCTGTCCACACCATCCGTTCAGCTCTCCATCCCCCAAATCATGGAGAGAAAGTGAGTTTGGCCCATCGCTCGCACAATCTCAGGTCCTTAACAGGAGCATTTCCAAATTGCTGGCCTTTGAAATTCTCCAATTGCGGCTGGTGGAGACGGACAGCTGTAAAGATCTGTATGTGGTGTGAGGTTCCCGCAGTATGAAGTTATTATTGTTTCTGTATTTAATTTTTTATGTTATGTTCTTATTGTAACTTTCCTCGCCCACCTTCCTGTCCATTTTCAGCCCTCAACCCTTTACTGCCACCATTGTACAACCATAATTGGGTGTCAAAATTTGGGTCCCCATTAACTTCAATGGGGTTGATGTTTGGGGTCAAGTCCAGGTTCGGAGCAGATGATCATGATGTTTGGGCGAACCTGAATTTCAACAAACCGTCAGAAATCCTCACTAATTATTAGGTGTTTTTGCCCCAGAAGTTGGATGCATTTGGCTTATTGGCCCCGGGGAAGTAGTTGGTCCCAGCCCACCCCTTTAAGGGACTGGAGGGGGCTACAGGCACTAAGATTGACCTACCACATATTAAACTCACTCTTTGTAAAATTTAAAACCCAAAACTGAAAAATATCAAAAAATTCTTAAAATAATCCCTTGTGCCTGTTTTATCTGATGCCCTCTAAGCGCAGTCAGGCCCCTCGTAGCCGCACGTCCCCTTCTCGTCTCTACTCTTTATATCTAGGTTTTTTTTCCAATCCAGCAGCAAATTTGCATTTTGATGAGCTCTTGACTCGTTAAAAGATTATAAAGAGAGGGGAAAAAAAACTTGCTATGATACAACAGATAGAGAGGAAAAGCTTTTAAGCCTGAAGGTATCAGGAGGTCAAATGAGCCCAAAGCTGATAACAGCCGAGGTCACCGCGCACTCAGCCCGCGCCGAACATCATTGCCACGAAAGAAATGGATTTCTGATGGGAATTTCGCCCTTGAATGTTCACTATTTAAAGGTATTTTCAGCCCCTGGTCCGCCCCCGGCCCCCCGGCCCCCCCCAGGGCTCAGCTGTGATTCCTTCATTCTTCTTCACTATCCTGAGTGCACAGAGTGGGGCTTGTATTTATCCCAGACATCTCCAGGCGGCACAGAGGAAGAAATTGGTGTCATGGGAGCAGATGAGGGTCTCCACTAATGTATAATAGGATGAAAGCAGAAACCGCCCACCATCCGGGACTCATCATCAACTATTCCTGCATCCTGATTCATCTTATAATTTCGGAGTCTTTCTGGAAATTGGTTGTTGACCTAATCAAATAGAAGCTTCCATGGGCTGGAATTGGGGTGCAGCAATGTGGGGGTGACGCGTAAGTAATAGATATGAGATAGGAGATAGATCGGGCCTTAGGGTACGGCCACTGTTATTATTGGAGTGGGAGGAATGATAATAAACAAGGTAGGACTCTCACTTGGCGACTGTGAGCGACAGTGATTTGACTACTGTGGGGGGCACTGTGACTATTGTCTCCTGTGGGGGCACTGTAATTTGGCTTTTTGGGGTACATTGTGACTTGGCCACTGAGAGGGTAATGACTTGGCTACTGGGGGAGTAGTTTGATTATTGTCAGCTGAGTTATCACTGGGACTTGGCTTTTGTGGGGGCACTGTGACTTGGCTACTTAAGGGTGCAAATTGATTCTGGTCTTTTATTTAGATAATAATCTTGGTTCTGGTTCTGTATCTATGTAAAAATCTTGGTTCTGGTCCTGTGTTTAGGTAATAATCTTGTTTCTGACAAACTTTATATGCAGTAGCCTTGGTTTTGGTCCTGTATCTATATAGTAATCTTGGTTCTGGTAATGTTTCTTTGTAGTAATGTTGGTTCTGGTACTTTATCTATGTAGTAAGTTTGGTTCCAGTTCTTTATCTACTGTATTTAGTAAGATTTGTTTTGGTTCTGTCCCCATGTATAAGGTCTAGTTAACTTGTTTCTACTCCAAAAAGTTTTGTTCTTTTACTGTTTTATGCACTAAACATCAGATGATTTAAGAATTGCAGACCAAAGGGGAGTCCATTATTTTATGAATTAATAGATATTTCTGTAAATGAATAAACCGCAGAAAATCCACTTTTGCTTTAACTTAAAAATCAGAAAAGATATTATTTCCCACTAAAATCTCATCAGTGTTACCGATTCAACATCCCGGTCACATTGCAATGATCTGCAGACAGCATTTCGTGTGGGTGTGGAGCCCTGTGGCACTATACATGCGCTGTACATGTTGCACCAGTGACTTCTATGGGCTGCAGTGTTGCAATTGCAAAGATGAACACAAGATGGCGAAGAAGAGCTGTGTGATAATATATGGGTGTAGTATACAGTATACGGCTCTATGCACATGACATAAGCATAGCTCCCAACCGTCCCGAATTTCCCGGGAAAGTCCCGTTTTTCTTACCTCTGCCCCGCGTCACGGGCAGCTATGAGATTGTCACGGATTTTCACCCCAGGTCCCGCATGTCCCGCGCTGTGTCCAGAATCGCTGATAGTACAGAATGGCTTCTACAGACACCAGGCAGGGAATCCTTTTCAGAGAAGTGTCGGGTTAGCGGAGAGCAGGGACCACGTCATCAGCTCAGATCACCATCTGTCCATATATGGTCTCCAGGGCTTCCCCAGACACAAGCTCCTTATTTAATTAAATTAAATACATTTTTGCCCAGTCTGGGATTCAAATCTGAGACCCTCTGCACTAGAGATAGGAGCCTCTACCAACTGAGCTATGATCTCAGTGATTATCCAGCTAAGGATTTTTGGTAACTAAGAAGTGTTACCTGCCACTGTTACATTGTGACACAGACTTAATGCCCTAATATACAGAGAGGGATCTTCTCAGAGATTATTATTGTAATAATTATTATTATTATTATGAATTTTATTATTTTCATTATTATAGAGATGATTATTATTAACAGTAAAAATAATAATAATCAATATAATAATAATAATTATTATTACAATAATAATCTCTGAGAAGATCCCTCTCTATATATTAAATCTGTGTCACAGTGTAACAGTAGCAGTTACCCGCTCTTAGTTACCAAAATTCCGCAGCTAGATAATCACTGGGCTTATATCTCAGGTACTCTGTCATTGCTCATGGACTCTGCAGGATCTAGGTTCAAATCCCAATCTGGTTAAAAAAAAATTTATTATTGAGATGATTTTTATTATTATAATATGGTTAAAATTTGGGTCGTGGCCAGGGAGTGATTGAGGGTGCGGCTTAGAGGGATCGCCATTTTGTCCCTCTTTTCCTTTCACAAATGTTGGGAGGTATGTGGAATATATTCTACAATCCTGGAATATAATATATCTATCACAGTTCTGGCGGCTACTACCAAACATACACGAAATGTCGATTACACATCCTCTCCGGGGACAATATCTAAGACTGGCTGCAGAGAGCACAGAGCACAGCAGTGTGAGGTCTGATTACACATCTCTCCTGGGACAATATCTAAGACTGGCTGCAGAGAGCACAGCAGTGTGAGGTCTGATTACACATCTCTCCTAGGACAATATCTAAGACTGGCTGCAGAGAGCACAGAGCAAAGCAGTGTGAGGTCTGATTACACATCTCTCCAGGGACAATACATAACACTGGCTGCAGAGAGCACAGAGCACAGCAGTGTGAGGTCTGATTACACATCTCTCCAGGGACAATACATAACACTGGCTGCAGAGAGCACGGAGCACAGCAGTGTGAGGTCTGATTACACATCCCTCCATGGACAATACATAACACTGGCTGCAGTGAGCACAGAGCACAGCAGTGTGAGGTCTGATTACACATCTCTCCAGGGATAATACATAACACTGGCTGCAGAGAGTACAGAGCACAGCAGTGTGAGGTCTGATTACACATCTCTCCAGGGACAATACATAACACTGGCTGCAGTGAGCACAGAGCACAGCAGTGTGAGGTCTGATTACACATCTCTCCAGGGACAATACATAACACTGGCTGCAGAGAGCACAGAGCACAGCAGTGTGAGGTCTGATTACACACCTCTCCAGGGACAATACATAACACTGGCTGCAGAGAGCACAGAGCACAGCAGTGTGAGGTCTAATTACACATCTCTCCAGGGATAATACATAACACTGGCTGCAGAGAGCACAGAGCACAGCAGTGTGAGGTCTGATTACACATCTCTCCAGGGACAGTACATAACACTGGCTGCAGGGAGCACAGAGCACAGCAGTGTGAGGTCTGATTACATATCTCTCCAGGGATAATACATAGCACTGGCTGCAGAGAGCACAGAGCACAGCAGTGTGAGGGCTGATTACACATCTCTCCAGGGACAATACATAACACTGGCTGCAGAGAGCACAGAGCACAGCAGTGTGAGGTCTGATTACACATCTCTCCAGGGACAATACATAACACTGTCTGCAGAGAGCACAGCAGTGTGGGGACACAGATCCAGTACACTGTGAGAAGCTACAATCCTGGAATATTAATCCATATATCACAGTCCTGCTGCTACTAACAACATACCCAAAGGTCTGATTACACATCTCTCCAGGGACAATACTTAACACTGGCTGCAGGATCTCACCTGCTGATAGATGCCCTTG
This sequence comes from Engystomops pustulosus, assembly GCA_019512145.1. NCBI lineage: Eukaryota > Metazoa > Chordata > Amphibia > Anura > Leptodactylidae > Engystomops > Engystomops pustulosus. The sequence goes on along the minus strand of WNYA01000435.1, from coordinate 153,865 downwards.
AAATAAGAGTTGTGAGTCTTTATCGTGTACATTTTATTCTGCAGAAGAAAAATACATTAAAAACGTTAAAAAATCATAGAAAACACTAATGAATCCGATCAAAAACTGATGAAAATCGCACTCAAAAACATTTTTCACGCATGATCTGCAACACAAGTGTGAAAGGCGCTGAGACTAGATGCATAATAAACCTGGGGTCCCTGTATCCAGACACACAGCGCCCCACAGTCCAGTGAATAAGAATATATGGAGTCACCATCCCTGAAGGAAACGTCAAATATGAGCGAAAAATGGAAGAAAATGCCAAAAATAAAGGTCAGAGAGAAAGAGCAGATTATGTGAAACATTAACTCACCAACAGACTCATATAGAGATCAATAATATCAGAAGGAGGGGGGCTGCCCGGGGTACTCAGAGATACCTACCCTCATGTCCTCTGAGCTAATGTCCTAATGTACCAGGAGCCCCTGAGGCTCTACAGGATGTTACACTGTCTCTCCCTCCCCCTGCTGCACTAAGGGCTGAGGGACATGGGGGGGGGGGGGGGGGCAGACAGTGTAACAGTGTGTAAAGACAGATAACAATAATAATAATAGGGGCTAGAGTAGACCTTCAGGCTCATTAGCATAATTATACAAGTTGATTTTAGAAGGAAGGAGGCCATGGATAACACATATAAGACGATACCACAGTCCCGGTGCCTGGATCTAGGAGGAATGTCCCTGGATTATCAGGATGGATTCTGACGGGAGATTTCCTTTAACTTGGGGGTTAATACTGTTTTCTTGGTAGTAATTTGTCAGAGGAGATAGGGGAAAAGTATGTTATCTCTGGGGCCTGACCACCAGGACCCTGGAAACTGGTATCTAGTATGGCACAAACCCTGTAACCCTTTAAGGACTACAACAATTCAATGCAATATTGCAACATTGTAACCATATCCCTGACAGGCTGCAATTCACATCACAACCACTAGGTGGCTGCACATATATGCACATCCTTAGGTTACATTTTTTTTATGGTAAGTATAGACAGTCCCCTACTTAAGCACACCCGACTTACAGACGACCCCTAGTTACAAACGGACCTCTGGATTTTGGTAATTTATTGTACTTTAGTCCTAGGCTACAATAATCAGCTGTAACAGTTATCACAGTTGTCTGTAATGAAGATTTAGTGTTACTCCTGGTTCTTATGACAATCCAACATTTTTAAAATCCAATTATCACAGAGACCAAAAAAGTTCTGGCTGGAGCTACAATCATAAAATATACAGTTCCGACTTACATACAAATTCAACTTAAGAACAAACTACTGGCTGTAGTGAATTTGTTGGTTGCCCTAATAAGGGGTCCCCAATCCCAATTGCACCAGTTGTATCAGACATAGATAAATAGAACGTTGTCTGATTTTAGGGAGATCGTTAACATTTAATGACTTGACCCTTTACTATTTTTCACTCTCCAACATGAAAAATCTTAACTTTATTTATTTTTCTGTGTACAGAGCTGCTTATTGTTTCCTTGGTAACAAGTTATACATCGTAGAGACGGTATTTATTATTTCATGCCGTGGACCGGGAAGCAGGAAAAATTAGAAAAATTTGTAAAATCTTAAAACCTTCGATGCTATAAGAAATTGCGGCAGATTTACTTACCCGGCCCATTCGCGATCCAGCGGCGCGTTCTCTGCGGTGGATTCGGTCCCGGCCGGGATTTATTAAGGCAGTTCCCTCCGACTCCACCGGTGGCGCTGCTGCGCTGAAGAGCATCGGAACGCACTTAAGTTCACCGAGCCGGGCTGAGTGCAGGTAAGCGCGTGCCGAGCGACACTTTTTTTTTTTAAAATGCAGCGCTATTTTCCGTTACGGAGTTCAATACCAGGATTAACCATTTTTATATTCTGCCAGAACTTTTGAGACGCAGCGACACGTAACCTGTTGATTATTTTATTTTTTATACATCAGTTCTTGGGAAAGGGGATGATTTGAACTTTTATTTTGTTGTTTATTTTGTTGTAACTTTTTTCTTATACTTTGTTTTTACTACTACTAATTTTTACTACTTTTACTACTTTTTACTTTTACTTTTTGTTCTGATTGATCTCCCCATTAACTGCCATGCTGCAGTATTGCATTGGAGAGTTTGCTACAGCAGCCAGTGGCACACTGTTACAGATTTTCAGCAATGATGATTTCTGGATTCATATAAAGTCCCCAGGCTGTCATGGCAATTGATCAGCACTCCCCGATGATTTCACAGGAAGCAACGAATAAAGCCAAAATGGCGGCTTTAACATCCGCGGTTGGTGTCAGCATTGATCATGGGTGCAATCTGTGTGTATTTGCTGTAATATTAAGCAGACACTTGGCTTGTATGGAGAGGTCTTAGCTTTTGAACCCTCTCCATACTCCCTTGTACTAATACATCACAGGTCATTAAGGGGTTAAAGGGATTAACTTTTTTTCATCCCATTTTCAAATCACCATTAAAAGGAAACATACATTTCCTTTTTAAGAATCTCAATCCATTAGCTGCAGCAGAGAGTGACGGTATAAAGTGTCCTTCTCGTTGGAGGACCTGGGGGTCCATGCTTTATATAGACAGCTCATTGATTTGTAATGCTCCATTTGACCACTGGGGGCACTGCAGGGAAATTATACACTTGCTTCTAAGTTCCATGATCCATCACCTCTGATCCCCGATCGCTATAAGGAGTCAGTAACCTTGATGAAAGAGTGAAGACAACAAATACCCCTCCCCCTCCTGTGGGGTTACCGGCTCTCCCCCGGCCGCCCTTGTCACTTCTTTAATCTTTCATACACTTCTGATACATCTCTGGGAATGAGAAAGTGATAACCTGCCCTGATTTACTCCCCAACAGCCAAGTTGTGACAAGGAGGTCAGGGGTGTCTTGTCATTTTCATTCCTTTCACTCACGATCCAGCGAAGCAATTCCTGCGCCCGCATCCAATTTCTCTTCCATCTGTGGATGTAGCTGTCACGGCAAGCGCCGATCCCTCAGACTGACAGCGCGGCATATGTTCAGGGCGAGACGCACATCCATAGCTTCTAGTAGGAAATCCAACCACGGGAAAGAGATAATTGCAGAATATTCCGCTACCAGGTGCCTGAAGGTTTATGATAATGAGTCTGCGGTATATGAAGAGCCTCCACCATGTATCTATCCTGGCTTTCAGGGAGTTGTGCCATTTGTGGGGGCTGTGGAAGGTTTCACGAGTCCTATGCCACATCCCTAAACCCACATTGTATAATGCCCCTTTAATAACCCCACACACCCCATAAATCCCCACTATGACTCCACCCTCACATAATGCCCCCATCTTCTCGTCCCCAACTACAGTTCATACTTTTATCCAACCCCCTTTTATGTAGCCCTCTCGCTTATAATCCCTACATATTTGCTGCCTGCTCCCTCCTTTTCGTATCCCCTTCCTGCCATATTCCAGCGCCCGATGACCACTTTCCATTTTGCTATAAAATTTAGAGACTCAACTCTCCAGGATCCCCTGCAGGAGCTAGTATTCAGACCCTTTTCTATTTTTCACTCTTTGTTTCATTGCAGCCAGGGGAGCACCTGACTTGAGGCGAGTTGAGAAAAGTACCTCAGGCGGCGCGCTTCCTGTTCAACGAGGGTGCCGCACCGTGCTCCGTCGCCCCACCGACACCGTCCTCCCGGCGCCGGCACAGTGATCCCACCCCCGCCAGCCTACACCATGCTCCCGCCGACCAGCATTCCCACTCCCCTCATACCTCCACCCCCATTAATACTACATGGCGGCACGCTTTCTCTATCTTATAGTACATGGCGGTACGCTGTATGCATTTTATACTACATGGCAGCACGCTGTATGCATTTATTACTATATGGCGGCTCGCTTTATCTATCTTATACTTCATGGCGGTACGCTGTATGTATTTTATACTACATGACGGCACGCTGTATGCATTTTGCATTGCTTTATTTTCACACCAAACAAATATGATGGATCTAGTTCTGACACTCTCTGATATATTATATATATGGGGGCGCAGCTCTCTATGGCTCGCCTCGGGCAGCAGACAGGCTTGGTTCACCACTGATTGCAGCCAACTGGAATGATCAAAAAAGTTCTTTTTTTGGCTCATTAATGTGCCCTGCCCCCCCCCCTCCCCCCTAGTAATGTGCACTCTGCCCCTATCTTGACAGTAAAAAACAGGAATGTAGATAGTTTTGCTAATTTATTAAACAAGAAAAACTGAAATATCACATGGTTCTAAGTATTCAGTCCCTTTGCTGTGACTCATATGTAACTCACATGCTGTCCATTGCTTTCTGATCCTGCTTGAGATGGTTCTACTCCATCCAGCTGTGTTTGATTAACCTGATTGGACTTGATCAGGAAAGGGGCACAACTTTCTATATAAGACCCCACAGTTCACACTGTAATTCAGAGCACATCAGAACCATGAGGTGTAAGGAACTGCCCTAGGAGCTCGGAGACAGAATCTGGCCAAGGTTACAAAAGAATGTCTGCAGCACTCAAGGTTCCTAAGAGCACAGTAAGTTCCATAATCCTTATATGGAAGAAGTTTGGGATGACCACAACCCTTCCTCAACTATACAATTGTGGGAGAAAAGAAGTGAGAGGTAAAGAAGAACTCCATGATTCCTGTGTCTGAGCTCCAGAGGTGCAGGAGGGAGATGGGAGTCACCTATCACTGCAGCCTCCAGCAGTCGGGGCTTTATGGCAGAGTCTGGAAGCTTCTCCTCAGTACAAGACACATGAAAGCAGCACACAGTGTGCAAAACACACAAAGGATCCGGACTATGAGGAATAAGATTCTCTGCTCTGATGAGACGAAGACTGGACATTTTGGTGTTAATTCTAAGTGGTGGAGAAAACCAGGCACCAAATACAATCCTAGCAGTGACACAATTTTTGTTTTAATTTTGGAGAGTTTTTTGGTAGGCTCCTCCAATGTCCCATGGATTATACCAATGTAGGGCAGGAAAGGAAGAGCAGCTCTTCTCATAGGAGGACACGACTTATCACTAGAAGGAGATGCCTTCAACATTGTGAGGATCTCCATGTAGCCTCCTTTACGATAGATGGACAGACCATCATTCAGGTCGATGAGTTTTCGGTAGAGTTGTTCTTGATTTCCCAATGATTGTATGTCCTACAGGAACTGGAGAGGCTGGAGGTGGAGCGGGTGGAGATGATCCGTCAGCACCTTTGTCAGTACACACAACTACGACATGAGACGGACATGTTCAACCAAAGCGTAAGTAGTGGACATCTCCTCAGTGCACGGTCACCACAATACAATAGTGTAACCTCCACGTTCTCCCCATGCAGACGGTGGAGCCCGTGGACCAGCTGCTCCAGAAGGTCGATCCGGCCAAAGACAGGGAACTGTGGGTGAAGGAGCACAAGACGGGCGACATCCGACCCATAAACATGGACATATAGACTGTATTGTTGCCCGTTCCCTGGCTGGGAGAGTTTTGCCGCTGAGATTCTGTACATTGCTGTAAAATATTCGTTCCTTGCCGAGTCACTAAATCATTATTTTTGGAATACGGGACACTGGGATTTGTGGGTCCATGGATGAAGAATTGCAGGACACCCCGTGCCATATCCCAGGTGATGTAAAGCTGGTGCCGCATACATTCCGCGCATCTCCAGTTCCTAGCAGAGATTTTTGACATTTTTAAAAATTTTTAATATAAAACTACATTAAGTTAGAGTTTGGAGAGAGTCGGCCCCGGGATGAGCCCCTGTAATGCTACATAATAGTAATAGTAGTCGGCCCCGGGATGAGCCCCTGTAATGCTACATAATAGTAATAGTAGTCGGCCCCGGGATGAGCTCCTGTAATGCTACATAATAGTAATAGTAGTCGGCCCCGGGATGAGCCCCTGTAATGCTACATAATAGTAATAGTAGTCGGCCCCGGGATGAGCCCCTTTAATGCTTCATGATTGTAGTCGGGACCTTCTGTCACATTCTCAATGGGTTCCCCGGGTCATAGAGGGTTCACAACATTCCTAGACAAGAAGCTCCACCTACTCGAGGGTCGGCCTAAGACCTCCATACCCAGGGGGCTTTTTGGTGGATTCTTCCACCTTAAGATGACCTTGCCCTTAAAGCTTTTCTTAGAGCAGAAGAGGCGCAGATAAGGGCCTTTCAAAAACCCTGCAATCCAAAAAGTCACAGACCATTGGTTTATTCCATCTCCCGTGTCTGGCAGGACCACCGTGACTGGGGGGGGGGGGGCACTTTTTGCCCCCTCGATACTTACTATTGGTTCGTTTTTTTACTCATTTGAATGTGGAACAACCTTTATTTTTGGGAGACCTTGAAGTATTCTAAAGTGTTTAGGATTGGGAAAGTCCTGAATCCATTCATCTTCCATAGGGTCCCCCCACAGCCGGAGACCCCCCCCCCCCATGTGGCTGCACCACCTAGTGGCCATGTACTGGGGAACAATAGATTCTATTAGAAAAAACTTTGTGATTGATTTTTATATAAAAGGGATGAGTTTTACTGACATTTCATTACAACCCCCGCCCCCCACCCCCCCAGGTTCTCCTTGTGTACATTGTTGCTACCTGTGTATATTCTGCTCCTCCCCCTTCCATGTAATATAGCAGATTTCTAACACCTGAGGCCCCTCCTCTGTGCCCTCATGTTGATCCCTCCCCTGTGCCCTCCCATGTTGATCCCTCCCCTGTGCCCTCCCATGTTGACTCCTCCCCTGTGCCCTCCCATGTTGATCCCTCCCCTGTGCCCCCCATGTTGATCCCTCCCCTGTTGGCTCCTCCCCTGTGACCTCCCATGTTGGCTCCTCCCCTGTTGGCTCCTCCCCTGTTCCCTCCTCCTCGTTGTACAGATCTAATGTAAAAGACAAAAACTTTTTTCAGAGTCTATAAAACTAATTTAAGGGATGAGCCGGAGACTTGTGTCTGATGTTTCACGTTTGTGTCAAATTTGTGATGTCAAAAAGTTTTCAGGTTGAAAATATGAACTTTTTCAAGAAAAAAGCAAAAATATAGAGAAACGTGGACGAGCGGAAAACACTTCCGAGGAGATTCCCGCTGTATATCCCGAGCTAATAAATCCTCTATATAACCCGCTCCGAGTCACTGTGCTATCTGTCATCACACGGGAAGT
>WNYA01000435.1:0-146197 GCA_019512145.1 Engystomops pustulosus | reverse complement strand
GTACTGTGCACTGCCCATATATACAGGAGAAGTAGTACTGTGCACTGCCCATATATACAGGAGAAGTAGTACTGTGCACTGTATATATACACAGGAGAAGTAGTACTGTGCACTGTATATATACAGGAGAAGTAGTACTGTGCACTGTGTATATATAAACAGGAGAAGTAGTACTTCGCACTGTATATATACAGGAGAAGTAGTACTGTGCACTATATATATATATACAGGAGAAGTAGTACTGTGCACTGTATATATATATACAGGAGAAGTAGTACTGTGCACTGCCCATATATACAGGAGAAGTAGTACTGTGCACTGTATATATACAGGAGAAGTAGTACTGTGCACTGTATATATACAGGAGAAGTAGTACTGTGCACTGTATATATATATACAGGAGAAGTAGTACTGTGCACTGCCCATATATACAGGAGTAGTTTGGCATTGGTGAGATCACATAAATGTTGAGAGAGCTGATGTGTCTCTATCTAGTGTACTTGGTGTTTAGTTTCCTATAATTGGTATGGTGAGTCACGTCTCTGTACCAATTTTTGCATATGTCACCTGGTCAATGGTAGAGAAGGTTTATCTTGTGTTCGGATGGTGTGAGTGATTGGGTGTGATTATCTCTCTCCGCAGGTCATGTACTAATTGAGGGATTGATATCTCGTGGTCGCTCACCTTAGTCGCTTTAAAAACAACCTGATAGGTCTATATCCGTGGTCCATCATCAGAGATCCATTGGGGCCGCATCCTCAGTGCGTCTTCCCTCCCGATCTGCTCAGGTCCCACCTAATGTGCAACATAGAGTAGCCCGTATATATACAGGAGAAGTAGTACTGTGCACTGTATATATATACAGGAGAAGTAGTACTGTGCACTGCCCATATATACAGGAGAAGTAGTACTGTGCACTGCCCGTATATATACAGGAGAAGTAGTACTGTGCACTGTATATATATATACAGGAGAAGTAGTACTGTGCACTGCCCATATATACAGGAGAAGTAGTACTGTGCACAGTATATATACAGGAGAAGTAGTACTGTGCACTGTCCATGGCGGTTCCGAGCCATGGAGGTGGAGGAGGAGAAAACCCGGAGACTGAGGGGCCTCCAGTCACAGATGGATGAGGAAGTGGTGGAGGAGACTGCACCAGAACATCAGCAGTGTCCATCTGATAGTCTGCAGCAACATCAGCAGACTCCGTACAGCGGGCTCCTGCAGAGCTCTACCATCAGACTCCAGCTCTGCTGGTGAGGGGGAAGATGACACCAGCGGTCGGGGTGGGAGGCTGATGGCGCAGATTCACCTCCTCGAGTCTCCGGTCCATATGGAGAACTTGGCGTTTGGTGATGATCTGGGACCGTAGATGAAAGTGAAGACCAAGGCTAAAAAGATCTCGGCCAGAGAGGAGGTGAGACTGGTATATGTGCCCCACCCTGTGCACCCCCTGCCAGCGGCAGGGAAAGCCCGTTGTGCGAGTCCCACTTCCCGCCCCGGCTCGAGTTCTGTTGTGGACCCTGAGCAAGGGAGTGGGAAGATAAAATCTGTGGCATCGCTAATGGCAACGGGTGAGCCACAGCCCTGTTCCAGAGACAAGTGCCGCAGCTGAGGCCCTGGGGTAACAGGACTTGGATGAAGAGGTCAGGAGGCTGGAGAGAGAGGAAGAGGCCGTCACCACTGGTTCCTCTCTTTTTGAGAGTATGGATGAGGACAATAGGAGGTGGCTAGATGAAAAACATAAGAAGGTGCCAAAAAGAAAAAACGCAAAACTGTAAAAGCTGCAGCCGCTTCATTGTGAGGAGGCAAACACACTGACAACAATACTGCAGATGTAAGACCCCCTCAGGTATCTGACACCCCGGGGCCCCAGACATTAGAGACTCGGAGAGGTAATTCACAACATGTCCTATACTCCAATCACATCCAAAGCTGCATTTACATTTCATATCGTACCGGGCTCTGTTACCTCTAGCGCAGACACTACAGGTCTAGAAACGGGAAGAGGTCATTGACTAAAAACAGGAAGTAAAACTGCACCGAACTGAAAATATGGAAGAGAAACCGAGAGACAGGGGTAAACCCAGCGCCGCTATCTGCAGAATATTATACCTGGGGGAAGTACTGATATACTCCAGCCTCCCCTGCACATGTACACATACAGGGCTCGTAATATGTTATAATGTATCATTATGCTGGTTACATAGTTCAGTACAGAGAGCTCAGGGCACAGCAGTGATTCTACAGCTCACCAGGGACAATACCCAGCACTGGCTGCACAGAGCACAGCAGTGTGAGGACATCAGTGACTGCACTCTGTATGCTCACAGCTGCTGGCAGGATCCAGAAGTGTTGGATCTATACATGAGGAGACGATAAACGCTAGAGATTATATTTCTCAGGACTGTCGTGTACCGTGTAATTATCAGATCACAGATCACCAACACCTAGAGCTGGAACCAGAGAGATAATAATGTGTCCTGCCCGTATATACAGGAGAAGTAGTACTGTGCACTGTATATATATACAGGAGAAGTAGTACTGTGCACTGTATATATATACAGGAGAAGTAGTACTGTGCACTGTATATATACAGGAGAAGTAGTACTGTGCACTGTATATATATACAGGAGAAGTAGTACTGTGCACTGTACATATATACAGGAGAAGTAGTACTGTGCACTGTATATATACAGGAGAAGTAGTACTGTGCACTGTATATATATACAGGAGAAGTAGTACTGTGCACTGCCCATATATACAGGAGAAGGAAGTGCTCAGCCTGTGGGTGTGGTTCTGGTTCTGATTGCTCCAGTTGCTCTGTGTGTGAGTGAGAGCCAGGAGATCCCAGACCAGCCAGGGCCTGTATTTTCTCCCCAGGGAGAGTGCAGGTCCTGGGAATGAATAGTGGACGCCAGTCCAAGGCCTCCAGTTCCCGGACTAGGCCGGCGGGAGCTGGAGAGACACAGCAACCGGCCAAGCCAGCAGCGGTCAGAAGATCGGAGAGGAGTCGCAGCAATGCAGCTCCACGCAGGTCGCAGCCAGAAATCCGTGGACGCCGAAAGGCCCCAGGTGGAGGTGAGGTGGCAGGACCCAGCAGCGCTCCTTCTGGAGCAGCCTCACAGCTAAGTGACCAGGATTGGTGGGTGCGCAAGGCCCGGGAGCCTGTTGTCACCTACAGCACCCGCATTGTCGAGAACCTCCGTGAGTATGAGGAAGCCAGTAAGACCTTGTGGCGGCTCCGGGAGGAGCTGCGAGAGACCTGGGCCAAGATGGCGACAGCGACCAGGACCAGCAAGGTGGAGCTAGCGGAGATTGTAAAGCGGCTAAAGAATAACATCAACTCTCTGGAGGGAAGGAAGACCATCATCCTGCAGCACAGCGGCCCCTTCAGAGAGAAGCTAGAGAATGATGACCGGTTCCGGGCCATGGAGGAGGAGAAAACCCGGAGCAGGAGGTTGATTTATCCTTCTGGATAGACAGGTTTGGCCTGTCAGCCTTCCGAGAGGAAAGAGGGGGAGACACTGTGTGGTCTCTCCCGACAGCCGGGCCAGTGGGGACTCGTAGGAATGTGGTTCGTCTTCGCTGGAGAGGCAGTGATGCGTGCCCTCCAAGGGCAAAAGTAGTAGAGCTCCTTCTGAAGATGAACTTCAAGGCAGTTGACATCTTTGCCTTGATACATCCCTATGGCACCCCCATTTTTAACATCAGCTTTGTTCGGCCGGAGGGCCTTGAGCTCTTTTGGTCGAATTATGAGCTTAAGCGCAATGAGCCCGGCTGGCGGGATTTCGCTGTGCAAGCGGTGTCCTGTCAAAATGAGGTCAAGAGAGTGACCGTTTTAACATGTAATGAGTCACTTTCATGCATGGATATTATGACCTGGTTGAACAGGTATGGCGAAGTGGTGGCAGTTCCGAAAAAGAACTTGGATGAGTTTGGCATCTGGTCAGGAGCCTGGACCTTCATGGTTAAGTTGAGGCGTTCAGGAGGCACGGTCACCCACATTCCCTCCTCAGCTTTCTTGGGGAGGGACAGAATCCTGATCTTTTACCAGGGGCAGCCAAAGGTCTGCCACAGATGCGGTGATCCCACGCACTTTAGCGCCAACTGCCATGTGCAGAAGTGCGCATTGTGCGGTGGGGTTGGTCATCTTGCCGCAAACTGTGAGCAGATCAGGTGTCATCTGTGTGGTGAGCTTGGTCACCCGTTCAGTCGCTGCCCTCGCTCCTTTGCCAATATAGTCGGAGCCCCAGTGGGAGAGAGCCGAGGGGTTGCTCCTGCTGTGGAGGGTTCTGCTAGGGCTGAAGGGGCAGAGGGGCCAAGGAAGAAAGGCAAAACCATGCCGCCTTCTAAGTTGAGGCGACTTGAAGGCCGTCGAAGGAGCAGAGAGCTTGGGGAGCCCCAGGCTGCTGGGGTGAGCCATAGCCCTGTTCCTGAGACAAGTGCGGCCGCAGCTGAGGCCCTGGGGGAACAGGACTTGGAGGAAGAGGTCAGGAGGCTGGAGAAAGAGGAAGAGGCCATCACCACTGGTTCCTCTCTTTATGAGAGTATGGATGAGGACAATAGGAGGTGGCTAAATGAAAAACGTAAGAAGGGTGCCAAAAAGAAAAAACGCAAAACTGTAAAAGCTGCAGCCGCTTCAAAGGAAGGCCAAACCACCTCCCCTTTGATTGTTCTCTCAAACCGTTTCCAAGCCCTCAAGGATATCTCCTCTTCGGAAGAGGAGGTAGAGGGTAAGGATCCGGAGTCAGTGGCGGTAGGTCCTGTGGGGGGCACCGAGTCTCCCTCCTCGGAGGATGAAAGGTCCTCGAGGGGGGAAACTGGCCCGGAGTCTGCTGATGGGGACGATGAGTCTGACGGTGGGGTGACCAAGGGGGCAATGGATATGTCTGTCTCCCTAAAGCGTAGAGGTTGCTCCTCGTCAGACGGTGGTAAGGAGGGGGGTGGGAAAAAGAAAGCCATCTAACTCAATCACTCTTGATGGCGGCACCCACTCCGTTGACGCTGGCGTCCATTAATGTCGCCAGCATTAAGTCTGATGCGGCTAGATTTGCGGCCTTTGATTTTCTCGGCCGCGTTGAAGCCGACATTTTATTTTTGCAGGAGACCAGGCTGCCAGATTTGGCGGCCGTGTATAAAGCTAAGAGGGAATGGAGACACGGGCCTTCCTATTGGTCTCTTGCGGCCGAGCCGTATAGCGGAGTGGCGGTACTTTTTACCGCACCGGTAGAATGCCGACGGGTTATTGAGTTAGAAATGGGGAGGTGCCTGATCCTGGATGTCCTCATGAAGGGACAAGAACTTCGTCTTATTAATATCTATGGTCCCCAGTCTTGCTGGAGTAGAAAGTGTCTCTTTATGAGGATCAAGCCCTCTTGAAGGCCGTCGAAGGAGCAGAGAGCTTGGGGAGCCCCAGGCTGCTGGGGTGAGCCATAGCCCTGTTCCTGAGACAAGTGCTGCCGCAGCTGAGGCCCTGGGGGAACAGGACTTGGATGAAGAGGTCAGGAGGCTGGAGAAAGAGGAAGAGGTCATCACCACTGGTTCCTCTCTTTATGAGAGTATGGATGAGGACAATAGGAGGTGGCTAAATGAAAAACGTAAGAAGGGTGCCAAAAAGAAAAAACGCAAAACTGTAAAAGCTGCAGCCGCTTCAAAGGAAGGCCAAACCACCTCCCCTTTGATTGTTCTCTCAAACCGTTTCCAAGCCCTCAAGAATATCTCCTCTTCGGAAGAGGAGGTGGGGGGTAAGGATCCGGAGTCAGTGGCGGTAGGTCCTGTGGGGGGCACCGAGTCTCCCTCCTCGGAGGATGAAAGGTCCTCGAGGGGGGAAACTGGCCTGGAGTCTGCTGATGGGGACGATGAGTCTGACGGTGGGGTGACCAAGGGGGCAATGGATATGTCTGTCTCCCTAAAGCGTAGAGGTTGCTCCTCGACAGACGGTGGTAAGGAGGGGGGTGGGAAAAAGAAAGCCGTCTAACTCAATCACTCTTGATGGCGGCACCCACTCCGTTGACGCTGGCGTCCATTAATGTCGCCAGCATTAAGTCTGATGCGGCTAGATTTGCGGCCTTTGATTTTCTCGGCCGCGTTGAAGCCGACATTTTATTTTTGCAGGAGACCAGGCTGCCAGATTTGGCGGCTGTGTATAAAGCTAAGAGGGAATGGAGACACGGGCCTTCCTATTGGTCTCTTGCGGCCGAGCCGTATAGCGGAGTGGCGGTACTTTTTACCGCACCGGTAGAATGCCGACGGGTTATTGAGTTAGAAATGGGGAGGTGCCTGATCCTGGATGTCCTCATGAAGGGACAAGAACTTCGCCTTATTAATATCTATGGTCCCCAGTCTTGCTGGAGTAGAAAGTGTCTCTTTATGAGGATCAAGCCCTACCTTTTTACAAGTCGGCAGGTGGTCTTTGGAGGAGACTTTAATGCTGTCACAAGGCTCCAAGATAGGGGAGGTTCCATAGACACGCTGACTTATGATAGCGTAGCACTTAATAGCATAGCTAGTGAGGCTCGCCTGGTGGATGTCCACATCCGGCACACCCCAGGCCACGCGGGGTTCACCTATTATAGGGGTAGCTGTAGGTCTAGAATAGACAGGTTTTATTTAAAGGAGGAAGCCATTTCTTCAGCAGTGTCCGTTGTTGAGGTGGAGTTCTCCGACCACTGTCTAATTTTGTTTTCTCTGAATGTTACAGAGACCCCCCGGATGGGAAGAGGCTACTGGAAGCTCAGTTCGTCTCTCCTGGAAGAAGCAGAGATAAGACAATCGTTTGAGGACTTTCTTCAGAGCCAGGTACCATTGCTGGGCCTTTGTAGCAGTAAGTCAGAGTGGTGGGAGATGCTCAAGAAAAGGGTGGTGAGATTCTTCCGCCAGCTCTCGAGCCTCAGGAGCCTGGACAGGTACCGCCTGTATCAGGGCCTGAGGAGGAAACTCGAGCATCTCGTCTCGACTGGAGGTAGTCGTGAGGACATCTCCAGAGTGAAATCCTTGCTGAAGAGGTGTCAGTACGATAGACACGCATCTTTGGTTTTTGAGAGGGATTACGGGAAATACCGCTCGCCCGACCCTTACAGAAACTGCAAGATGTCAGTGAGTAGTAAAGTTGTCACGGGACTGGTTGACAGTACGGGATCCCTGAAAAGGTCCAGATCAGGGATTCTGGAGGTCGTCAGATCCTTCTACTCACACCTCTTGGGCAGGAAGGATCTAGATCGGGATGTGATGTCGGCTTTCCTGGCAGAAGCTGTCCCTGAGCCAGAAGTAGACCCCTCTCTTGATGTTTTGACAGAGATGATCAGAGAAGAGGAAGTCAGCCGGGCGATTGAAGGGCTCGCCCTCAAGAAATCGCCAGGCCCGGATGGCTTAACATCTGAGTTTTATAAGACCTTTAAGGACGCCTTGGTTCCCCTCTTGACTGAGGTATTCAATGAGTGTCTTTCCTCGGGCGCTCTGCCGAAGTCAATGAGGAGGTCAGCCCTGATCATCCTGTCAAAGGGTAAGGACCGATCTCGTATTGAGAACTGGCGTCCCATAGCGCTTCTCAATACGGACAGAAAGGTTTTGGCAAAGGTGCTGTTTAATCGGCTGGTGCAGTTTGCGCCCCGGCTCCTTTCGGGGACGCAGCACTGCTCTGTTCCAGGCCGCAGTACATTTAGTGCTGTGCTCTGTGTTCGGGAGGCAGTGGAGCAGGGCAGGGCTGGTAACTGGAAGGGGTACTTTCTGTCCTTGGACCAGGCAAAAGCGTTTGATCGGGTTGACCACGAGTACCTCTGGTCTGTCCTTCTGAGGTATGGCCTGCCGGGTGGGTTTGTCAATTGGCTAAAGGTTTTGTACGCAGGGGCAGAGAGTTTCCCGCTTGTGAACGGTTGGATTGGCCGCTCATTTGAGGTCGGGTCTGGTGTTCGCCAGGGTTGTCCTCTGAGCCCACTTCTATACGTGTTCGCGATTGACCCATTCCTTAGGAGGGTCGATCGTGGCCTGTTGGTAGGAGTCGGGATGGACCAGGCGGCACCGGAAGCCACTCTAAGGGTGGTAGCGTATGCCGATGATGTCACCGTTTTTGTGTCCTCAAGAGGGGAGGCGCAATGGGTGATGTCGGAGGTTGACCGCTACTCGGAGGCTTCTGGGTCCAAGATCAACCGGGATAAGTGTGAGAGTCTCTGGCTGGGAGAGGGAGGTCCAGGCTTTGATCTCCCGGACACTCTTCCAGGGCCCAAGGACTCTGCCAAAGTTCTCGGCATCGAATTTGGCCAGGGGGATTACCCCATGCAAAACTGGGACGGCAGGCTTAAGATCGCCACTCAGAAGGTTAACCAGTGGAAGGGTTGGTCTTTGACCCTCAGAGAAAGGGTTCACCTGATCAAAACCTTCCTGCTCCCGCTGCTGATTTATCTGGGCAGTGTATGTGTCTTGCCACAGCCTCTCTGGGCTCGGGTCTACAGTCTGTTCTTCCAGCTGTTATGGGGGAATAGACTGAACCTTATCAAGAGGGAGGTTACTTACCGCACGAGGAGACAAGGAGGGTTGTGTATGGTCAACCCTGTGGTATTCCTAGTGAATACCTTTCTTAAAATTAATGTTGCAAACCTCTGGAAAGAGAGGGCTCCTCCGTGGGTATACTCCTGTAGGGGATGGTTTCGGCCTTTCTTCCAGGAATGGGAGACAAGAGGGCAAGTGAAGGATCTTCGTACACCGCATGGGCATCTTCCGGCTTACGCTACCCCGGTTCTGAAGGTGATTCGCCGGTGGGGTCTGGGAATGTGGGAGATCAGGACCATGTCGAGGAAACTCCTTGACAAGAGGGTTCTGTTGACCCATTTCCAGAAGCCCCTGGCCCTCAGGGATTGCCCAAGTCGGGATCTTGTGGTGGGTTTGAGACTTTTGAATTCCATCAGGATCCCCTTGAAGTTTTGGGACTTGGCTTGGCGCTGCTTCCATGGTAAGCTGTGTGTGAAGGACAATTTGAAGAACACGAGCTCTGAGGAAAGGGGTTGTCCCCGGTTGGAGTGCGGTGGTCTGCTGGAGAGCATGGACCACTTCCTGCTTCATTGTCCTTTTAACACAGAGGTGTACAACCGGGTGGGCGCTTCCCTCCATTGGCCCGGGTTGGCCGGTCTCTCCTATGCGGAGTGGGCCTATGGAGCATTCAGAGGCCTGGGTGGCCGGGACCGATGCACTTTATTTCTAGCTAGTCTAGTGGTCAGGTACCACACGTGGAACGCACGGTGTCTAGTATCAGCTCAGAATAAAATCCTCCCGGTGGATGAGGTGGTTAGGAACATTCTGGGTGACCTGGTGAAGGTGCGCTCTCTGGACTATGAGAGGCTGGGCACGGCGAGGGCTTCTCTCCTTTGGAGGGGGTTCTCCTTTAGTGTCCCTTAGTCTTTTGTCTCCATTCCTGGTGTTGGGCTGATGCTGACACTGCAGATTTTTGTTTTGTTTTGAGGATCCGGTAGATGTGGGGCTTGGAGGCGCCGAACTTGGGCTTTGTGGGAATAATAATGATAATTTGTGTAGTTTTTGAATTGTTGTGTTTTATATTATTATTAATATATTTTTTTTTTGTGATAGTAATGTGATAGTAGGGGGGTGTTAGGTGGGGTGGGGGGGGGTGAGTATGTCGGACACTATGGACTATGGACAATGGACACTGGGACTTGGGGTGTGGAGGGGGGGTTCTAATGGGGAGGAGGAGGGGAGGAGGGGAAAAAAAAATTATAAAAAATTAAAAAAAAAAAAAAATTTGCAAAATTAAAAAAAAAAAAAAAATTACAAAAAATTAAAAAAAAAAAAAAATTTCCAAAATGGGAAAAAAAAAAAAAATGTATGTAGTCGTCATGGTTGATTTTCGTTATGATTATTGTATATATTATATTGCTTATTAATGGTTTATTTGTGTTGCATTTTCCTGGCAGTGGACCGGCAGGGTCAGTTTTTAGTTTCTGTTATGATCCCGGTGAGGGCCGTTTTCTGTTATTATTATGTGTATAGTGTCAGTGTGAGGCGTGAGGTGCGAGGTGCGAGGTGTCGGCTGGACCAGCGATTGTTTCTGTTGACTTTGATGATTTATGTTAAGTTTTATACTTTCATATAAAATAAAAGAGTTACAGGAGAAGTAGAACTGTGCACTGTCCATCTATACAGGAGAAGGAAGTGGTCAGCTTGTGGGTGTGGTCCTGTTTGAAGCTCAGGTGCTCTGTGTTTGTGAGATCCAGCAGAACCCAGACCAGCCAGGGCTTGTATTTTCTCCCCAGGGAGAGTGCAGGTTCTGGGAATGAATAGTGGACGGCAGTCCAAGGCCTCCAGTTCCCGGACTAGGCCGGCGGGAGCTGGAGAGACGCAGCAACCGGCCAAGCCAGCAGCGGTCAGAAGATCGGAGAGGAGTCGCAGCAATGCAGCTCCACGCGGGTCGCAGCCAGAAATCAGTGGACGCCGAAAGGCCCCAGGTGGAGGTGAGGTGGCAGGA
Organism: Engystomops pustulosus; assembly: GCA_019512145.1. Classification (NCBI taxonomy): domain Eukaryota; kingdom Metazoa; phylum Chordata; class Amphibia; order Anura; family Leptodactylidae; genus Engystomops; species Engystomops pustulosus. The sequence goes on along the minus strand of WNYA01000435.1, from coordinate 135,720 downwards.
CCCAGCAGCGCTCCTTCTGGAGCAGCCTCACAGCTAAGTACTCACGGGGGTGACCAGGACTGGTGGGTGCGCAAGGCCCGGGAGCCTGATGTCACCTATAGCACCCGCATTGTCGAGAACCTCCGTGAGTATGAGGAAGCCAGTAAGACCTTGTGGCGGCTCCGGGAGGAGCTGCGAGAGACCCGGGCCAAGATGGCTACAGCGACCAGGACCAGCAAGGTGGAGCTAGCGGAGATTGTAAAGCGGCTAAAGAAAAGCATCAACTCTCTGGAGGGAAGGAAGACCATCATCCTGCAGCACAGCGGCCCCTTCAGAGAGAAGATGGAAAACGATGACCGGTTCCGGGCCATGGAGGAGGAGAAAACCCGGAGACTGAGGGGCCTCCAGTCGCAGGTGGATGAGGAGGAGGTGGAAGAGACTGCACCAGAACATCAGCAGTGTCCATCTGATAGTCTGCAGCAACATCAGCAGACTCCGTACAGCGGGCCCTCTGCAGAGCATGTGGCTCTACCATCAGACTCCAGCTCTGCTGGTGAGGGGGAAGATGACACCAGCGGCCAGGGTGGGAGGCTGATGGCACAGATTCGCCTCCTCGAGTCTCCGGTCCATATGGAGAACATGGCGTTTGGTGATGATCTGGGACCGAAGATGAAAATAAAGACCAAGGCTAAGAAGATCTCGGCCAGAGAGGAGGTGAGACTTGTATATGTACCCCACCCTGTGCACCCCCCGCCAGCGGCAGGGAAAGCCCGTTGTGCGAGTCCCACTTCCCGCCCCAGCTCGAGTTCTGTTGTGGACCCTGAGCAAGGGAGTGGGAAGATAAAACCTGTGGCATCGCTAATGGCAACGGACGCCATCTCTGCTTGTGGTAGCAAAGGTGGCGTGGGGCAGACATCGGCAATGAGGCCGAACAGTGAGGGCGGCCCGGCGGCGGGCACGGCATGTTCTGGTTCTGGTGTTCAGGTCCGTCCTTCAAGATAAAGGATAAATCAACCTCCTGCCCCTCTACATTCATCGTTCTCTCTCCCCCCTCCTCGAGGGGGGAAACTGGCCCGGAGTCTGCTGATGGGGACGATGAGTCTGACGGTGGGGTGACCAAGGGGGCAATGGATATGTCTGTCTCCCTAAAGCGTAGAGGTTGCTCCTCGTCAGACGGTGGTAAGGAGGGCGGTGGGAAAAAGAAAGCCGTCTAACTCAATCACTCTTGATGCCGGCACCCACTCCGTTGACGCTGGTGTCCATTAATGTCGCCAGCATTAAGTCTGATGCGGCTAGATTTGCGGCCTTTGATTTTCTCGCCAGTAGAGCCCGCTGTGAGTACTCCGGCTGCCCTGGAACCTGTGGCAGCTGCTAAGCGGTTGCCGCTGTGTGAAGGGGCAGTTGGGGCAAAGGAACCCGATCCTCCTGGAGGAAAAAAAAAGGACGCTGGACTGGATGGGACTGTCTCAAGCCTGGGGTCGGCCGCCTGTCCTGGGGAGATAGTCCTATCCCCTGCGGCAAAGACTGCAGCTGGTCCAGCCACTGTGTGTGTGGAAGCTAGTGTACCATCTTGTAGTGTGAATAGTGGTGTGAATGGTGGTGGTAATGTTGTTGTAGGTGGTGGGTCTGTAGGGTCAGTGGGGGCTGGTCCATCTGCCCCCCCCGGTGGCGGCATCTCAGGCGCGCAGTTATGCGAGTGTCGCTGCTGGGGCTGCTGGTGTATCCTCCCCATCACCAGACTTTGGGGACGGCATGTTGCAACGGCGCCTCCTGGAGGCCCTCAGAAGGGGAGAGAGAACGATGAATGTAGAGGGGCAGGAGGTTGATTTATCCTTCTGGATAGACAGGTTTGGCCTGTCAGCCTTCCGAGAGGAAAGAGGGGGAGACACTGTGTGGTCTCTCCCGACAGCCGGGCCAGTGGGGACTCGTAGGAATGTGGTCCGTCTTCGCTGGAGGGGCAGTGATGCGTGCCCTCCAAGGGCAAAAGTAGTAGAGCTCCTTCTGAGGATGAACTTCAAGGCAGTTGACATCTTTGCCTTGATACATCCCTATGGCACCCCCATTTTTGACATCAGCTTTGTTCGGCCGGAGGGCCTTGAGCTCTTTTGGTCGAATTATGAGCTGAGGCGCAATGAGCCCAGCTGGCGGGATTTCGCTGTGCAAGCGGTGTCCCGTCAAAATGAGGTCAAGAGAGTGACCGTTTTAACATGTAATGAGTCACTTTCATGCATGGATATTATGACCTGGTTGAACAGGTATGGCGAAGTGGTGGCAGTTCCTAAAAAGAACTTGGATGAGTTTGGCATCTGGTCAGGAGCCTGGACCTTCATGGTTAAGTTGAGGCGTTCAGGAGGCACGGTCACCCACATTCCCTCCTCAGCTTTCTTGGGGAGGGACAGAATCCTGATCTTTTACCAGGGGCAGCCAAAGGTCTGCCACAGATGCGGTGATCCCACGCACTTTAGCGCCAACTGCCATGTGCAGAAGTGTGCATTGTGCGGTGGGGTTGGTCATCTTGCCGCAAACTGTGAGCAGATCAGGTGTCATCTGTGTGGTGAGCTTGGTCACCCGTTCAGTCGCTGCCCTCGCTCCTTTGCCAATATAGTCGGAGCCCCAGTGGGAGAGAGCCGAGGTGTTGCTCCTGCTGTGGAGGGTTCTGCTAGGGCTGAAGGGGCAGAGGGGCCAAGGAAGAAAGGCAAAACCATGCCGCCTTCTAAGTTGAGGCGAAAAAAAAAAAAAAATTATGTTGTCGTCATTGTTGATTTTCGTTATGCTTATTGTATATATTATATTGCTTATTACTGGTTTATTTGTGTTGCATTTTCCTGGCAGTGGACCGGCAGGGTCAGTTTTTAGTTTCTGTTATGATCCCGGTGAGGGATGTTTTCTGTTATTATTATGTGTATTGTGTCAGTGTGAGGCGTGAGGTGCGAGGTGCGAGGTGTCGGCTGGACCAGCGATTGTTTCTGTTGACTTTGATGATTTATGTTATGTTTTATACTTTCATATAAAATAAAAGAGTTACAGGAGAAGTAGTACTGTGCACTGTATATATACAGGAGAAGTAGTACTGTGCACTGTATATACACAGGAGAAGTAGTACTGTGCATTTTATATATACAGGAGAAGTAGTACTGTGCACTGTATATATACAGGAGAAGTGGTACTGTGCACTGTATATATACAGGAGAAGTAGTACTGTGCACTGTATATATATATACAGGAGACGTACAGATTGCACGTGAATAGTTAGGGTGTACCGGGGAGAAAATAGGCTAGTGTTACTGGGGTAGAACTGTATATAGTGTGCAGTATCTTTACGCGGTACTCCACCCAGAGTTATGGGAATAATAGCAGAAGGCAGTAGGGTGAAGGGAGGGATGGAGCAGGTAACTAGGACCAATACTGGAGAAGGGCCCTTAGGACAATCCTGAAGCTCCTGGCACGGAGGACAAATGGAGAAGCGGCCGAGGGACATCCTGGAGCAGGGACCAATAGGGGAAACATCATAGAGACAATTCTCTGTTGCTTTGGTCCATAGGACAATATGCGAGAGGTCCTCGGCAATCCTGGAGCGGGCTCCCTAGGACAATCTGGAGCGCGTCCTTAGGACAATCCTGGAGCGGTCCCTAGGACAATAATGGAGCCGGTCCCTCGACAAATCGGGATACTCGCTCCCGGGACGGAAAGTGTGAAAAAGTGGGGAAACTCGGAGCATCTGGAAGTGTCAGGAAGGAGTAAGTGGACTGGAGGGCGCGGGGTTCTTCTGCATTATCCCATGTGTGGGGGGATGAATGGCACAATTGTCCTGTTATTATACAATGTATTATGTACTGCACAGGGCGTGGATGGTAATGGCGAGCTGAGGTGCACATGTACTTGATTCAGCTGAATGGAAAGTTGTTTGTAGCAATAAAACAAATACAAAAATTCCCAAAAATCTCAAAAAATCAACAAAGGCTATCTATGTTATTCTGACAACCAAATAATAATCATTTCATAGTGATTGTAAACCACCATATAACTTGTGTATCCGAGGTGTTCCAATCTAATTGGGTGAATCAGAAGTTTTTGTTCTGTTCCGCTGGCCTGTCTATGACACCTCTGGTTATTAACACTCTCTTGGCGCTCCGCTGATAGCTGGCCTCATAGTCCGCTGTAACTAGAAGCTGACACCCCAGGTAACACCCACAGTCAGAAGGTAGCTCCGATCGGGGGTGGTGTTTTTTAACGGTTACACCAGCCCGCCCACACACACATTTTAACATTCCTGATGGGGGTCTCTCCGTCCCGATCGCAACCTGGGAACAATAGCAGGGTATTGGCCAGTCTGAAGTTATGAACAGGGGACCCCAGGGCTCCGTTCCGGCAGGCAGTTGATGTGCAGTGCGTCGGTGAGTTGATGCTAATACCCTGCAATTATCAGTATATCAGATGATTGCTGTGCATGTCCACTGTGGAAGTAATAAAAAAGTTTTAAAAAAAATGTTATATTCTATAAAAAATAAATATAATACATATCAAACATGGCCAAATCCCCATTACCACATAAAAGAGATATCATGTAAAAAAAAGGGTCCAATCATAACACAATCCCACATAATCGTATCACCGCGTCCGTTGTACGACCCCCTATGATAAAAACGCATTAAAAACCGCAAAAAAAAACTGTAAAAACAGCCCAAAAAATTCTATTTGTACCTATTTCATCCCACAAAAACATGCAATAAAAAAGGATCAAAAAAACACGTGTGCTCCAGATGTTACTGGTGCAATGTTGCAACACCGTCTCCACAATAAAACAAAAGCCGTCAAACTGCTCCGTTGACTAAATAATAAAAGTGTTTTCTGCCGTGGGAAGCCAAAGAGATGTTCCCCGGGTTGGGTTGGGTTTTATGTGAGAAAATTGAGTAAACGGTAAGAAAAAAATATCTAAGTGTAAATCTGGTTGTCGGACATCCAGCGACCCATAGGAACAAAGGGTTGGTTTGACGTTGTATTGGCGAAATCTATGACCCCATAGCGGATGTTATCTACTCTTACATCCGCCCCATAAGAGAACAATAGGGAAACCCAACCCAATAACGGGAAAAGACTACCATTTTATAGCATACAAGAGGAAAGGAAGATCCCTGGCAGCTGCAGAGGTCCCTCCTCCCTCTTGCGCCTCGCTTGTGCGCCCCCCCTACAACGAGTAACAGACACATGTGGGGCGTGGGGTCTCTGCCACTCGGAGAAGAGTAACGGGTCCCACATGTGGGGGGGTATCTGACCGGAGAAGTAACGCCACCAGGGGGGTCTCTGACTGGGAGAGACGAAGTAATGGCCGCATGTTGGTGGGGATCTCTGACTCGGGAGAAGTCACACGGCCATGTGGGGGGTTCTGCCTCGGGAGAGTCACGGCCACATGTGGGGGGGGTTATGAGCACTCGGGAGAAGTAACGGCACACATGTGGGGGGTCTCTGGGCACTCGGGAGAAGTAACGGCCGCCATTGGGGGGGTTCTCTGCACTAGAGGAAGAAGTCACGGGCACATGTGGGGGGTCTCTGCACTTCGGAGAAGTCACGGCACAGTGGGGGGTTCTGCATAGGGAGAAGTACGGCCACATGTGGGGGGTCTCTGCACTCGAGAAAGAGTCACGGGCACATGTGGGGGTGGTGTTGGTACTCGGGAGAAGGTAAGAAGTAACGCCACATTTGGGGGGTATCTGCACTCGGGAGAGAAATAAACGGCCGCATGTGGGGTGGGTCTATGCATCGGGAGAAGTAAACGGCCGCACATGTGGGGGGTCTCTGCACTCGGGAGAAGTCACGGCCTGTCATGTGGGGGCGTCTCTGCACTCGGGAGAGAGAAGTAACGGCCACATGTGGGGGCGGAGGGGAGGGGTCTCTGCACTAGGAGAAGTCAAGGGCACATGGGGGTTTTTCTGTACTCGGGAGAAAGGAGAAGTAACGGCCACATTGGGGGTGGTCTCTAAACTCGGGCAGTAGTAACGGCCGCATGTGGGGGGTTTCTGCACTCGAGGAGAAAGTAACGCCGTGTGGGAGAGTCTCTGCACTCGGAGAGAAGTAACGGACGCATTGGGGGGTCTCTGCACTCGGGAGAAGTAACGGCCCATGTGGGGGTCTCATGTACTCGGGGAATTAACGGCCACATGTGGGGGTGTCTCTGCACTCGGGAGAAGAAAGAGTAGTAACGGCAATGAATGTGTGGGGTCTCTGAATCGGGGAGAATTTAGTAACGTGCACAGGGGGGGGGTCTCTGACACTCGGGTAGAATGTAACGGCCGCATGTGGGGGGTCCTCGCCACGCGGTCGAAAACGTTAAGGCTCAATGTGGGGGGTCTCTGCACTCGGGAGAAGAAAGTAAACGGGCCAAATGTGGGGGTGTCTCTGCAATCGGGAGAATTATAGAAGTAACCGGCCGCATTTGGGGGCGTTATCTGCACCGGGAGAAGTCACGGGGCACCATGTGGGAGGATTCTGGACTCGGAGAAGTAACGGCACAATTTGGGGGGTCTCTGCACTCGGAGAAGAGAAGTAACGGCCGCATGTGGGGGGGTCTCTGTCATCGGAGAAGTATACGGCCGCATGTGGGGGGTGTCTATCCAATCGGGAGAAGTCAGGCCGATGTGGGGGGTCTATGCAATCGGGCGAATTAACGGCCACATGTGGGGGTTCTGCACCGGGAGAAGTCACGGGCACATGTGGGGTGTTTTGTACTCGCGGGGAGAAAGGAGTAACGGGCCACATTTGGGGGGTCTTCTGCACTCGGGAGAAGTCACGGCGCATGTGGGGGGTATCTGAATCGGGTAGAAGTAACGGCCGATGACGGTGGGGGTCTCTGAACACTACGGGGGGAGAATAACGGCGCATTGGGGGAGTCTCTGCACTCGGAGAAGTAACGGGCCACATGTGGGGGGGTCTCTGTACTCTGTGGAGATAACGGCCAATGTGGGGGGTCTCCTGTCAATTCGGGAGAAGTAACGGTCCAATGTGGGGGGTCCGCCACTCGGGGAGAAGTACAAGTACGCATAAGTAACGCACAGTGGAGGGGTCTCTGCACTCTGGGAGAAGAACGGCCGCCTGATGTGGGGGGTCTCTGCACTAGGGGAGAAGTAACCGGCCAACATGTGGGGGGTCTCTGCACTCGGGAGGCGTAACGACAGGTAGGGGGGTCTCTGCAATCGGTGAGAAGGAACGGAAGAAGGGGTCGGGGTCAGCTGCACTCGGGAGATAAGAGTAACGGCGCATGTGGGGGGTATCTGCATAGGGAGAAGTAAGTTAGTAAAGGCCGCATGTGGGGAGGGTCTATGCACTCGGTGAGAGTAACGGCCACATGTGGGGGGTTTCTCTGCAACTCGGGAGAAGTACGGCCACATTGGGGGGTCTCTGCACTCAGGAGAGTAACGGCCACATGTGGGAGGGTTCAGCACTCGGGAGAAAGTAACGGCAAAAGGGGGGTCTCTTGCACTGGAGAAATTAGGAGTAAGTAGAAGTAACGGCCACATGTGGGGGGTTCCCTGCACTCGGGGAGAAGAGTAACGGCCACATGCGGGGGGTCCCTGCACTCGGGAGATAGTAACGGCCCACCTGTGGCGGTGGTCTGCACTGCGGGAGAAGTGAAAAGTTAACGGCCAATGTGGGGGGGGGGGGGTCTCTAAGGGAAGGAAATTGTGACAAATAATTTAATGTGGGTTTCGCTTTTAATCTTTTGGAGAAAAGTGTAATTTCACGCTAATGTAGGTACTACCTGCTGTTACTGCTTGAATCAATGTTACATATTGGCTTGGCCTTAAGTCTAATCGAGCCTCATGTTATGGTATGCCTGCAGGGGACGACCTCATGAGATGCGTAGATCCTACCAAACAATACTAATCCACGTGGTTTGAAGAGATGGTGACGACAAACATCGGTAAGTGTGCAGGATCCCTCTCGCTGTTTCCAAGTCCCTCATCTTCTCATGTTCCTCCATCTTTCCTGGGAGAGTTGATTGAGGTTCGATTATTCAGAAAAATATATTTGGACATTTGTGTAACTTTTGGAGAGTTTTTTGGTAGGCTTCCTCCAAAGTCCCATGGATTTACCATGTAGGGCAGGAAAGGAAGAGCCATGATCTTCTTCACAGGAGGACACGATGAAATAGAATGAGATGTATGCCTTCAACATTGGTGAGGGATCTCATGTAGCCCTCCTTACGATAGCTGGAAAGACATCATTCAGGTCGATGAGTATTTTCGGGTAGAGTTGTTCTTGATTTCCCAATCTGTAGTTCCTACGAGGAAGTTGTGAGGCTGGAGGTTGGAGCGGGTTGGAGATGATTCCGTCAGCACCTTTTGTCAGTAACACCACAATACTTACGACATGAGACGGAAAATGTTCAACCAAAGCGTAAGTAGTGGAACCATCTCCTAGTGCTCCGCTTCACCACAATTACAAACGTGGGTACCTCCACGTTTCCCCAGGCAGACGGGGTAGCCGCTGGACCAGCTGCTCCAGAAGGTCGATCCGCAAAGACAGGGAACTGGGGTGAAGGAGCACAAGACGGGCGACATCCGAACCCATAAAAATGGCATAAGATGTATGTTGCCGTTCTTGGTGGGAGAGTTTTGACGCTGAGATTAGTGTACATGCTGAGAAATAATTCGTTCCTTGCGAGTTACTAAATTATATTTTGGATACGGGACACGGATTTGTGGGTCCAGGGGAATGAAGAATGGCAGGACCACGTGGCCGATTTATCCCAGGTGATGTAAAGCTGGCTGCGCAGACATCGCGCTATCTCCAGTCCTAGCAGAGGATTTTTGACATTTGTAAAAATTTTTTAATTATAAACTTACATGAAGTTAGAGTTTGGAGAGGAGTCGGCCCCGGGATGAGCCCTGTAATGATACATAATAGTAATAGTAGTCGTGCACCGGGGAGGAGCCCCTGTAAGCTAACAAAATAGAATAGTAGTCGGCCCCGGGAGGAGATCTGTAAGATACATAATAGAATAGTAGTCGGCCCCGGATGAGCCCCTGTAATGATAACATAATAGTAATAGTAGGCGGCCACGGGATGAGGCCTGTAATGCTAATATATGTTAATAGTAGCGGCACCCGGGATGAGCCCCTTAGCTGATACATAATAGTAATAGTAGTCGGCTCCCGGGATGAGCCCTGTAATGCTACATATAGTATAGTAGTCGGCCCCGGGATGAGCCCCTTTAATGCTACATAAGTTAGTAATACTAGTCGGCCCCGGGATGAGCCCCTGTAATGCTACATTAATAGTAATAGATGTCGGTGCTACACCCCGGGTGAAGCTCTGTAATGCCTACATAATAGTAATATAGTCGGCCCCGGGATGAGCCCCTGCAATAGAACTCATAATAGTAATAGTAGTCGGCCGGGATGAGCCCCTTCTTGTAATGCTACATAATCAGTAAAGTCGTCGGGCCACCGGTGAGCCCTTTAATGCTACATAATAGTAATGTAGTCGGCCCCGGGATGAGCCCCTTTAATGCTACATATATAGTAGTATGTAGTCGGACCCCGGGATGGGGATGAGCTCCACCTGAATGTACATAATGTAATAGTAGTCGGACGGGATGAGCCCCCTGTACTGCTACATAATAGTAATAGTAGTCGGCCCCGGGATGAGCTTCTGTACATGCTAATAAAGTAATTAGTAGTCGACCCCCCGTCGGATTGAGCGCCTGTAATGATACATAATAGGCATAGTAGTCGGCAAACCGGAGCTGAGCCCCTGTAATGCCTACATAATTAGTAATAGTAGTCGGCCCCGGGATGAGCCACGGTAATGACTAATAATAGTATACGTATGTCCGGCCCGGGATGAATGCATGTAATGCTACAATATAGTAATAGTAGTCGGCCTGTGGATGAGCCCTTTATGCTACATAATGTAGTTAATAGTAGTCGGCCCCGGGATGAGCCCTTTATGCCTTCTGATGTTGTAGTCGTGGACCTTCTGTCACTTTCTCAATGGGTTCACGGGTCATAGAGGAGTTCCGTAACTTTCCTAGACAAGGAAGCTTCCACCTATGTTGAGGGCGGACTAAGCCCTCCATTTACCCAGGGGGCTTTTGGGGATTCTTCACTTGACAATTACCTTGAGTATGACCTTGGCCATTTCATAAGCTTTTCTAGAGCAGAAGAGCGCAGCAGATAAGGGCCTTTCAACAACCATGACTCCTAAAAGAGTCAAAGACATGAGTTTGCTTCATTTTTTCCCGGTCTGGCCCAGGACCACCGTGACTGGTGGGGCACTTTGTGCCCCCTCGATACCTTACTATTGGTTCGTTTTTTTACTGTCTGGAATGTGGAGAACAAGTGCTTTTATTTATGGAGACCTTGAAGGATTCTAAGAGTGTTAGGATGGGAGAGTCCTGAATCCATTCATTTCAATTAGGGTCCCCCCACAGCCGGATACCCCCCCCCCCACCATGTGGCTTGCACCACCTGAGTGGGCCATGTACTGATGGGAACAATAGATTTCTATTTAGAAAAACTTTTGTGTGCTTAATTTTTTATAAGTGTGTAGACGAGTTTTTACTGAGGTTTATTTCATTAACAAACTGACCACACTAGTGTGTCCAGGTTTTCCTTGGTGTATCTGTGTGTTTGAACCTGTGAATATTCTGACTCTCCCCCGTCCATGTAAATATAGCCAGAGTTCTAACACTGAGTGTGCCCTCCCATGTGCCCTCATGTTGTACCCTCCCTTTTGTGACCCTCACATGTTGGAATACCAGTACCCTGTTGGCCCCTACCCATGTTCCCACCAATGTTGCTCCCTCCCCTGTGCCTGGCCCACCATGTGTGACCTCCCCTGTGCCCTCCCATGTGATTCCTCCCCTGTGCCCCCCATTTGATCCCTCCCCTGTTGGCTCCTCCCCTGTGACCTCCAGGTGGCTCCTCCCCTGTGGCGCTCCTCCCGTTCCTCCTCTCGTTGTAAGATCTAATGAAAGGACAACAACTTTTTTCAGAGTCTATAAAACTAATTATTTAAGGGAGATGCCGGAGACTGTGTTGGTTTACAGGTTGTCGTCAGTTTGTGAATGTCGTGTCAAGCTTTCAGGTGTGAAATATGAACTTTTTCAAGGATAAAAAGCAGAAACATATAGAGAAACTTTGAGGACGACGGAAAACCTTCCGTGAGGGAGATTCCAGCTGTATATCCCGGAGCTAATATATATCCTCTATAATAACCCGCGCCGGGTCACTGTGCTATCTGTCATCAGACACGGAAGTGAGTCTGTGCTGCTGTGTATACAGGGTGAAGTCCGTAGTTACTGGTGCGACACTGCACCAACATATATACAGAAGTAGTACCTGCCCTGTATATATATACAGGGGACCTAGAATAGTTTAGTAAGTCGCTACATGCCCCTGATACAGCGCGAAGAGAGTATTGTGAAGCTGTATCTATATATACAGGGGAAGTAGTACTGTGCACTGTGCCATATATACCGGGGAATGTAATATACTGTGCACGGTATTACACATACTAGTTACAATATATTTCGCGTATATACTACTATATATATATACAGCGAGAAAAGAATAGAGACTGTGCACTGCCCTCCCTCAATATATACAAGGAGATGGGTATGACTGTGCACTCGCCGAGCTATATATACCAGAGAGAAGAGTTACGTGCACTAGCCCAATAATAACCAGGTCTGAAGTCAGTGTCTTGTGCACTGTAATCTCTACAGGGGAAGACTAGTTAATAGTACCGCCGGCCATACTGCCCAATTAAATAATTACAGGAGAACGAGTAGTTTACTGTGCACTGGTATACTATAAGTAAATATTTATTTTATATATATTATATATATAGATATACAGGAGAAGTAAGTTACTGTTGACTCCCATATATTTCACAGGAGAGCACATTAAGTACTTGCACTGACGTATCTATACGGAGAAGTGAGTACTCGTCAGTGCCCATACATGACAGGAGTACAGTTAGTTATGTGCATGATATAGATTATATATACAGGAAATGTGGTGATCATGTGCACGTGGCATAGTATATTACAGGAGAAGTCTAGGAGCGAAGGGAATATAGGTTAGTACTGTTTGCACGATGTATATTATACACAGGAGACTAAGTAGTACTTGCACTGTTTATTACATACAGGCAGAAGTATACATGTTGCCTGTCTAGGTTATATCTACAGGAGAAGTGCGAGGAGAGAAGTCAGTACGGTGCACTGTATAGCTATCCAGGAGAAGTTGATACTGGCATCTGTACGTGTAATACCGGGAGGTTGTTTACTGTGCACTGTTAGTTATATACAGGGAGAAGTAGTGACTGTGACGTTGATATATATCCAGGAGAAGTAGTTTTATCTGGGACTGATGAATGCTTATATTGTACAGGATGAAGTAGTTACTGTGCAATGTATATATACAGGAGAAGTCGTACTGCATTGCACTGTAATAGAAACAGGAGACAGTAGTCAGTTATGTGCAGTGTATATATCCAGGAGAAGTAGAATGTAAATCTGTAGCCACTGTGTAAATACAGAGAGAAGTAGTACTGTGCACTGACGTCATATTTATACAGGGTTGATGTTAGTACGTGCACTGAATTATATACAGGGGTGAAGTAGTACTGTGCACTGTATATATACAGGACAGAATAGTACGGTGCAGTGTATTATTACAGGAGAAGTAGTATGTGTGCAAGTGTTATCTATACAGGAGAAGCACGCGTCCTGTGCAAAGTATATATACAGGAGAAGTCGTACTGGCATTGCCAAATCTAATAAGGAGAAAGAGGAAGTGCTCAGCTGGTGGGGTGTGTTGTGGCGTCTTGGTTCTGATTGCAGCTCCAGGTGCTCTGTGTGTGCAGTGAGAAGCAGGAGATCCCCTGACCAGCCAAGGGCCTGTATTTTCTCCCAGGGAGAGTGCAGGTCTGGAATGAGCGCGGATTCGGACACACAGTCCGCAAAAGGCCTCACCAGTTGTCTGCCGGGACGATAGGGCGTGCGGGGGGAGTGGATGAGAAGGGCAGCAACCGGCCAAGCAAGCCGCAAGTGAGAAGGTCTCGAGCGGTTAGGCGATAAGATATAAAGTAGTGAGCAGTGTGCAGCTCCAAGGTCGCAGCCAGAAAAACGTGGACGCCGAAGGCCCAGGTGGAGGGTGAGAGGTGCAGGACCCAAGCAGCGCCCTTATGGAGAGCCTCACAGCTAAGTATTCACGGGGGGGTGACCAGGAGGTGGTGTGCGCACTGCCCAGGGAGGCCTGCATTGTCACCTATAGCACCCGCATTGTCAGAGAACCTCGGGTGAGTATGAGGAGCCAGTAATGACCTAGTGTGGCGGCTCCCGGAGGCAGTCTAGGAAGAGACCCGGGCAAAGATGGCTACAGCGCCCAGGGCCAAGCCAGGTGGATCTAGCGGAGAGATTTAAAGCAGCTAAACGTAAGGAAGGCAGCAACTCCTCTGGAGTGGAAGTGAGACCATAATCCTGCCGCACAGCAGGCCCTTCAGAGAGAAATGGAGAATTTTAATGACCGGTTGGTCGAGCCACATGGCGGTGGAGGAGGGAGGAAAGGAAACCCGGAGCGAAGGGGCCTCCTAGTCGCTGAAGGATGGCCTGAGGAGGAGGGATGGAAGAGACGCGAGACAAGGAAGCCTCAGCAGGTGTCAATCTGAAGTCTGCAGCAACATCAGCAAGAATCAGTCTACAGCAGGGCCTGTGCCTCTGCAGAGCAGGTGGTCTGCAATCAGACTCAGCTCTGCTGGTGAGGGGGAAGATGACACCAGCGGCCAGGGTCGGAGGATGAGGAGCAAGGGAAGGTAGAAATCATCGAGTCTACCCTAAAGGCCTTGGTCCATGAATGGAGACAGGCGTTATGGTGATGATCTGGGACCGGAGATGAAAATAATGCTTCGGACAAGGCTAAGAGATATCGGCCAGAGGGAGGTAGAGACTTGTATATATGTGCCCCACCCCTGTGCACCCCCCGCCAGAGCGCAGGGAAAAGCCGTTTGCGAGGCCCACTTCCAGCCACAGCGCGAGTTCTGTTGTGGACCCTGAGAAGGAGTGGGAAAGATAAACACCTGTGGCATCGCTAATGACAACGGACGTCACTCTGTTGTGGTAGCAAAGTGGCGTGGGGCAGACATCGGCAATGAGGAGCCGAACAGTGAGGGCGGCCGGGGACGGGGCACGGCATGTTCGGTGCTGGTGGCTACAGGTCGTCCATTAGGTGACGAGAGGGGGGGCGGCCTGCATAGAGCCCGCATGTGAGTGCATCGGCTGCCCTGGAGCCTGTGGCAGCTGCTTAAGCTGGTTGCCCGCTGACTGTGACAGGGGGGCAGTTGGGGCAAAGGGATCCCGATCCTCCTGGAGGAAAACAAAAGGACGTCGGACTGGATGGGACTGTCTCAGGACTCGGGGTCACGGCCCGCGGTCCTGGGGAGATAGTTCCGATCCCCATTGGCAAAGATGCAGCTGGTCCAGCCACCTGGTGTGTGGAAGTATTGTATGCCATCTTGAGTGTGAATAGTGGTGTGAAGGGGTCGGTAATGTTTGTTGTAAAGTGGTGGGTCTGTAGGGTCAGTGGTGGCGGCTGGTCAATATGCCCCCTGGATTGGCGGGCATCTCAGCGCGCAGCTTTATGCGAGTGTCGCTGTGTGGGGCTGCTGAGGTGTATCCTCACCCCCATCACCAGGGACTTTGTGTGGACGGCAGTGGACGGGCCTCTGGGAGGCCCTCGGAAGGGTGAGAGAGAAATGAGTGAATGTAGAGGGGCAGGAGAGATTGATTATCCTTTCTGGACGACAGGCTTGGCCCTGTCACGCCTTACGAGAAGGAAAAGAGGGGGAGGAAACTGTGTTGTCTCTCCCGACAGCCGGCCAGTGGGACTCGTAGGATGTGGTTCGTCCTTCAGCTGGGGGCAGTGATGGTGCCCTCAAGGGCAAAAAGTGTAGAGCTCCTTCTGAGGATGAACATTCAAGGCAGTTGACAGTTCTTTGCCTTGATACAGGTCCCGTGTATGGCACCCCCCATTTTGACATCGCTTTTTCGGCCGGAGGGACCTTGAGCTCTGTTGCTCGAAATGATGAGATGAGGCGCAATGAGGCAGGATGCGGGATTCGCTGTGCAAGCGGTACTGTGTCCCGTTCAAAATGGAGGTCAAGAAAGAAGTGACCGCTTTTTAACATTAATGAGTCACTTTAGGCATGGATATATGACCTGGTTTGAACAGGCTATGGCGATAGTTAGGTGGCAGTCCAATTCAAAAAGATGGATGAGTTTGGCATTGGTCAGGAGCCTGGACATTCATGGTTTAAGTTGAGGCGTTCAGGAGGCCTCACGTCAACACATTCCCTCTCAGCTTTCTTGGGGAGGGACAGAATCTGATCTTTTAACCAGGGGAAGCCAAAGGTCTGCCACAGATGCGGTGTGAATTCCCACGAACTATAGGCCAACTGCCATGTGCAGAAAGAAGTGCGCATATGTGCGGTGGGGTTGGTCATGCTTTGCCGCAAAATGTGAGCAGATAGGTGTCATCTGTGTGGTGAGCTTGGTCACAGTCAGTCGCTGCCCTCGCTACTTTGCACAATATAGTCGGAGCACCAGTGGGAGAGAGCCGAGGTGTTGCTCCTGTGTGGAGGGTTCTGTAGGGATGAAGGGGCAGAGGGGGCAAGGAAAGAAAGGAAGGCAAAAAACATGACGGCCTTCTAAGTTGAGGCGAGACTTGAAGCCGTAGAAGGAGCGCAGAGAGCGTGGGGAGCCCAAGGGGGGGCTGCTGGGGGTGAGCCCATAGACCCTGTTCCTGAGACAAGTGCTGCGACAGCTGAGGCCCTGGGGAACAGGACTTGGATGAGCGGTCAAGGCGCTGGAGATAGACGGAAAGAGGAAGAGGCCATCACCACTGGTTCCTCTCTTTATGATGGAGTATGGATGGGACAACTAGGAGGGTGGTCTAAAAGAAAAAAGTTTAAAATAAGAGGGTGCACAAAAAGAAAAAAAAAAAAACGCAAAACTGTAAAAGCTGCAGCCGCTTCAAAGGAAGGCCAAACCACCTCCCCTTGCTTGTTCTCTCAAACCGTTTCCAGCCCTCAAGGATATCTCCTCTCGGAAGAGGAGGGGGTAGGGTGAGTGTTGGTAGGATCCGGAGTCAGTGGCGGTAGTCTGTGGGGAGGCACCGAGTCTCCCTCAGCGGAGGATACTGAAAGGTCCTCGATGAGGTGGGGAAAACGTGAGCAGCCCGGAGTTGTGAATTGGGGACGATGAGTCTGACGGTGGGTGTGACCAAAGGGGGCAATGGATTATGTCGTCTCCCTAAGCGTAGAGGTTTGCTCCCGTCAGACATCGCAATGTGGTTGGCACGGGAAGGGGAAAAAAAAGGTACAAGCGACGTCAAATCGCACCTATCACTCATGATAGGCTACCTGGCACTCCGTCAGTTACCGCTTGATGCACGGTTTGTCCATGTGATGTCGCCAGCAGTTTAAAAGTCGATTGTCGGCTAAGGATTTGCGGCCTTGATTTTCTCGGCCTTTACCTGAGTTGAAGACAGCCATTTTATTTTGCAGGACTCGAGGACCAGGAGCACAGATTGGCGCGTGTAGTAAAGACAAAGAGGGAATTGGAGCCACGGCGGCCTTCCATATTGGGTCTCGTAGCGGACCGAGCAGCGTATAGCGGCGGGCGTACTTTTTACCGCCCACCGGCTTAGGAATGCGACGGGTATATGGTGAACGTTAGATTATCGAATTGGGGAGGTTGGGACGGGAAGGGTGCTGATTCCTGGATGTCATCATGAAGGGACAAGAGAACTTCGCCCTTATTAATATCTATGGTCCCCAGTCTTGCTGGAGTAGAAAGGTGTCTCTTTATGAGGATCAAGCCCTACCAATTTTACAGTCCGGAAGGACGGTGGCTTTGAGGGGACTTAAATGCTGATCACGAAGCGGTTTCGGTCCCCAGGATAGGGGAGGTTCCAGAGACAAGCTGACTTATGATGTAGTAGCACTAATAGCATAGCTAGTGTAGGCTCGCTGGTGGTTGGATGTCCACATCCGGCACACCCCAGGCCACGCGGGGTTACCTATTAAGGGGGTAGCTGTAGGTCAGAATAGACAGGTTTTATTTATAAGGAGGGGGGGAACCCATTTCTGTTTTAGGCAGTGTCCGTGGTGATGGTGGAGTTCTCCTGGCCACTGTTACTAATTTGTTTTATATGAATTGTTACAGAGACCGCCCCCGGATGGGGAAGAGGTAACTGGAAGCTGAGATTCGTCTATCTGGAAGAGCGGAGGATTCAGGACAATCCTTTGGGACTTTCTCAGAGCCATTAGGTACCATTGCTGGGCCTTTGTAGCAGAAGAAGTTAAGTCAGAGTGCAGTTGTGGGAAGAGCTAAGAAAAGGGTGGCGAGATTCTTCCGCAAGCTCTCGAGCCTCGAGGAGCATGGAACTGGACGCCTCTTGTATCAGCCTGAGGATGGAGATAGGAAACTCGAGATCTGTCTCGACCTGGAGGTAGTCGTCGAAGGACATCCCAGAGGAAATCCTTGCTGAAGAGGTGTCAGTACAGATAGCCAGCATCTTTGTTTTGAGAGGGATTACGGGGGAAATACCGCTCGCACCGACCCTTTACGGAAACTGCAAGATGTCAGTGAAGGGTACAGTCTGTCACATGGACTGGTGTGACAAGTACGTTACACCGGTCCCAGATAAATGGTCAGATTCAGGGATTTGGAGGATGCGTCAATTGTGTACTCGCACCTCTTGGCAGGGAAGGATATAGTCGGGATGTTGATGTCAGCTTTCCTGGCTGAAACTGTCCCTGAGCCAGAGTGGCCCCTCTCTGATGTTTAGAAGAGAATGATCAGGGAAGAGGCAAGTCAGCACGGCATTGAAGGGCTCGCCCTCAAGAAATCGCCAGGGCCCGGAATGGCCTTAACATCGATTTTATAAGACCTTTAAGGACGCCTTGTGTTCCCCTCTTGAATGGGCAATATAATGAGGTCTTCCTCGGGCGCTCTGACGAAGTTCAAGAGGAGGTCAGCCCTGATCAATCCTGTCAAAGGGTATGTACAGGATCCAGATTCTCGTCTTTGAGAACTGGGCGTCCCATAGACGCTTCTCAATGCGGACAGAAAGGTTTGGCAAGTGCTTGTTAACGGCCCTGGTGCAGTTTGCGCCCCGGCTCTTTGGGGGACCCAGCACTGCTCTGTCCAGGACGCCCAGTACATTTAGTGCTGTGCTTTGTGTCAGGAGGCAGTGGAGCAGGGCAGGTGTGGTTAACTGTGATTAAGGGGTAATTGCGTCCTTGGATCAGCGCACACACAAAAATGTGCGTTTTTTGATCGGGTGTTTTGTAAAAGACGAGTACCTGGTCTTTATCCGTTCGAGGTATGGGCCTGCGTGGTGTGGTTTGTCAATTGGCTCTTAAAGGGTTGTTGTACGCAGGTGGCATAGAGTTTGTCCCGCGGTGAGTTATTGTTGGATTGCCGCTCTTTGATGGTCGGTCTGGCTGTTCGCCTATGGGTTGGTTCCTCTGAGCCCAAGGAATGTGACGTGGTTCTCAGATTGACCCATTCCTTAGGAGGGTTGATGTGGGACGTTGGTTGGGGAGTAGGGATGGACCAGGCGGCACGGTAAGCCACTCTACGGTGTGTTAGGTATGCGATGATGTCACCATTGTTGTGTCCTGAGAGGGGAGGGGCGAATGGGTGACTGTCGGATTGGTCGAGGTTGCCCGCTACTACGGAGGGCTTCTGGGTCCAAGATCACCGGGATTAAAACGACGTGAGAGTCCTCTGGCCTGGGAGAGGGGGTGTCCGTGTGCTTTGATATCCCGGGACCATATTCCAGGGCCCCAGGACTCTGCCAAAGTATTCGGCATCTAATTTGGCCAGGGGGATTACCCCATGCAAATTACTGAGGACGCAGGCTTAAGATCGTCCGCTCGAAGGTTGGACCAGTGGAAGGTGTTGGTCTTGGTGACCCTTGAAGGGAAAGGTGTTGAACTTGATTAAACTGACTGCTCCCATTGCTTGATTATATCTGGGGCAGGGTATGTGGTCTTGCCAAGCCTCTGTGGTGCTTCGGGTCTCTCCGTTCATGTTGCTTCGCGAGTCTTGTTATGCGGGATTTAATGGGAATAGGCGTGACCTAATCAAGGAGGGAGGTTACTTTAACGCTACTAGAGGGGACAAGGAGGGTTGTGTTATGGTCAACCCGTGTGGGTGGTTACTAGTGAATGACCTTTCTTAAAATTAATTGTAACAAAACCTCTGGAAGAGAGGGCTCTCGTTGCGGATATACTCCTGTAGGGTGATGGTTGGCGGGCATTCTTCCAGGAATGGAGACAGGAGGGCAAGTGAAGAGCATCTTCTGGCAAACGCCTCACATGGGCTCTTCCGGCTTACTGCTACCCCGGTTCTGAAGGTGATCGATCCGAGTGGCTTGCGGAATGTGGGAGATTCAGGACCCATGTCGAGGAAACTCCTTGACCAAGAGGGTTCTGTTGACCCATTTTCCAGAAGCACTTTTGCCGTTCTCAGGGATTGCCCAAGTCGGGATTGGGGTGGAGTTGAGATTTTGAATTCATCAGGATCCCCTTGAAGTTTTGGGAACTTGACTTGGCGCTGGCTTCCATGGAAAGCGGTGTGTGAGGGACATCTGAAGTGGTAGGAGCTCTGAGGAGGAAAGGGGTGTTTGGTGTCCCCGGGAGGAGTGCGTGGCCCTGCTGGAGAGCATGCGTGCCACTTCTGATTCGTGATTCATCTTTTACACACAGAGGTGTACAACCCGAGTGGGACGCGTTCCATCCATTGGCCGGGGTGAGCCGGTCTATGCCTATGCGGAGTGGGCCTATGGAGAGGCCTCTGATGGATTCAGAGGCCTGGTGTTGGTCAGGGACCGCCTAATGCACGGTTATTTCTAGTCAGTCTAGTGGCAGGTGGTTGAGTCCCCACGTGGAGACGGCACTTTGGTGGGTGTCTTTGAGTTTATTAGCTGTGCAGAATAAAACCCTCCCGGGGAATTGGATGAGGTGTGTTAAGGAACATTCCCCCCGGGTGACTGGTGAAAGGTTGACGCTCTCTTGGAGTATTGAGAGGCTGGGCACGGGGGGCCTATCTCTTAGTGTAGACCCGTAAGTCTTTCCTCTCCCGCCGTGGTTGAAGGTGCGCTCTCTGGAGTATGAGAGGCTGGGCACGGGGAGGGCCTCTCTCCTTAGTGTCCTTAGTCTGTCCTCTCCCTGCTGGTGAAGGTGGCTCTCTTGGAGTATGAGAGGCTGGGCACGGGGAGGGCATCTCGCTTTGGAGGGTGTTTCTCCTTAGTTGTCCTTAGTCTTTTGTCTCCATTCCGGGTGTTGGGTGATTTGACACTGCAGATTTTTGTTTTGAGGATCGGTTAGATGTGGGGTGCAGGCGCTGAGAACTTGGGCTTGGGGAAATAATAATGATAATTTGTGTTAGTTTTTGAAGGTTGTGTTTTTTTGTGCATTAGGTAGGGGGGTGTTAAGGGGGGGGGGGTGGTGAGTATGTTCTCAAAAAATGTACAAAAAAAAAAATGCCAAAATTAAAAAAAAAAATTACAAAAAAAAAAAAAAAAAAAAAAATTATGTTGTCGTCATGTTGATTTTTCGTTATGATTATTGTATATATTATATTGCTTATTAATGTTATTTGTGTTGCATTTTCTGGCAGGGGACCCGGAGCGTAGTTTGTAGTTTTGTGTATGATCCCGGTGAGGGCAGGTTTCGGTTATTATTATTGGATTGGGTCAGTGTGAGCGCGAGGTGTGAGGGGGGGGGCGCGATGTGGTGTAGGCTGGACCGCGATTGTTTCTGTTGTACGTTGATGATCGTTATGTTAAGTTTTATACTTTCATATAAAACCAAAAGAGTTACAGGAGAAGTAGTACTGTGCACTGTGATATACAGGAGGAGAAGTTGGTGAATGTGCACTGTGATATATATAATATATACAGGAGAAGTAGTTCCTGTTGCACTGTATATATACAGGAGTGAAGTGTTGAGTTACTGTGCACTGGTATAATACAGGAGAAGTAGTAATGGTGCAGGGTATATATACGGAGAAAGTCAGGAGAATAGTACTGTACACTGTATATAACAGGAGAAGTATACTGTGCAAGCGTCTATACAAAGGAGAAGTGTTAATGTGCACTGTATATAGTACAGGAGAAGTCGTACTGGCCACTGTGTATATACAGGAGAAAGTTAGTAGTAATGGTGCACTGTGTATATACAGGAGAAGTAAGTACTGGCAGTGAGTGTATAATACAGGAGAAGTTAGTACTGTGAAATGTATATATAAAGGAGAGTAGTAATGTGCACTGTAACTATATATAAAGAGAAAGTAGTATTGTGCCTCTGTAATATACGGAGAAAGTAGTATGTGCCCCCCACCCTCTATATATATACAGGATGAGTAAAGTACTTGTGCACTGTAATATACAGGGAGAAGTAGTAATGTGCACGATATATAACCATGAGAAGTCAGTACGTGCACTGTATATATATATAACAGGAGAAGTAGTATGTGCATGTATATTATATATATATATATAGGAGATAAGTAGTACCTGTGCACTGCCCATATATAAGGGAGAAGTATACTGTGGCACTATAGTAGGCAAGGAAGAAGTAGTACTGGGCACTGCCCATATACCTACAGGAAGGAAAGTCGTACTGTGCAATGTTAGATATACAGGGAAGTGTACGTGCACTGTATATATATATACGGAGAAAGTATTAGTACTGTGCACGGTATATATACGACAGGAGACGTAGTTACTGTGGACTGTATATCTACAGGAAGAAGTAGTACTGGGCACTGTATATATATACAAAGTAAGTACTGTGCAATGTGTATATATATACGGAGAAGTAAGTAGTACTGTGCATGCCCATATTACGGAGAAGTAGTACTGGCACTGCACCATATATACAGGGAAAGATAGTTATGTGCACTGCCCATATATACAGGAGAAGTAGAGTACTGATGCACTGCCCATATATACAGGAGAAGTAAGTACTGGCTGAGGGGTTTGCACTTGTATAGTCTACTGAGACATTACTTACTATCCTAATATCTATACAAATGAGAAGTAAGCACTGTGCACTGTATATATACGGAGAAGTAGTATGTGCACTATATATACGGAGAAGTAGTACTGTGCCCGTATATATATCATGAGAAGTAGTACTGTGCACTGTATTATAGACAGGAGAAGTTAACTGTGCACTGTATATATACATAGAAGTAGTACTGTCCACTGTATATTATACAGGAGAAGTAGTAGTGCGTGCACTGTATATATACAGACGATAAGTAGTACGTGCACTGCCCATATATACAGAGATAGTAACTGTCACTGTATCTCTACGGAAAGTGTACTGTACACTGTATATATACAGGAGAAGTAGTACTGTGCACTGCCCATATATACAGGACCCCGTAAGGCCCCAGGTGGAGGTGAGGTTGCAGGACCCAGCAGCGCTCCTTCTGGAGCAGCCTCACAGCTTAGTGCTCACGGAGGTGACCAGGACTGGGAGCCTGATGTCACCTATAGCACCCGCATTGTCGAGAACCTCCGTGAGTATGAGGAAGCCAGTAAGACCTTGTGGCGGCTCCGGAAGGGGCTGCGAGAGACCCGGACTGCGACCAGGACCAGCAAGGTGGAGCTAGCGGAGATCGTGAAGCGGCTAAAGAATAACATCAACTCTCTGGAGGGAAGGAAGACCATCATCCTGCAGCACAGCGGCCCCTTCAGAGAGAAGATGGAGAATAATGACCGGTTCCGAGCCATGGAGGAGGAGAAAACCCGGAGACTGAGGGGCCTCCAGTCACAGATGGATGAGGAGGAGGTGGAAGAGACTGCACCAGAACATCAGCAGTGTCCATCTGATAGTCTGCAGCAACATCAGCAGACTCCGTACAGCGGGCCCTCTGCAGAGCAGGTGGCTCTGCCATCAGACTCCAGCTCTGCTGGTGAGGGGGAAGATGACACCAGCGGCCGGGGTGGGAGGCTGATGGCGCAGATTCGCCTCCTCGAGTCCCCGGTCCATATGGAGAACATGGCGTTTGGTGATGATCTGGGACCGGAGATGAAAGTGAAGACCAAGGCTAAGAAGATCTCGGCCAGAGAGGAGGTGAGACTTGTATATGTGCCCCACCCTGTGCACCCCCCGCCCGCGGCAGGGAAAGCCCGTTGTGCGAGTCCCACTTCCCACCCCGGCTCGAGTTCTGTTGTGGACCCTGAGCAAGGGAGTGGGAAGATAAAATCTGTGGCATCGCTAATGGCAACGGCTGAGCCACAGCCCTGTTCCAGAGACAAGTGCCGCAGCTGAGGCCCTGGGGTAACAGGACCTGGATGAAGAGGTCAGGAGGCTGGAGAGAGAGGAAGAGGCTATCACCACTGGTTCCTCTCTTTTTGAGAGTATGGATGAGGACAATAGGAGGCGGCTAGATGAAAAACATAAGAAGGTGCCAAAAAGAAAAAACGCAAAACTGTAAAAGCTGCAGCCGCTTCAAAGGAAGGCCAAACCACCCCCCGCTGATGGTTCTCTCAAACCGTTTCCAAGCCCTCAAGGATATCTCCTCTTCGGAAGAGGAGGTAGGGGGTAAGGATCCGGAGTCAGTGGCGGTAGGTCCTGTGGGAGGCACCGAGTCTCCCTCCTCGGAGGATGAAGGGTCTTCGGGGTGGGGGGGGGGGGGACACTGGCCCAGAGTATGGGGACGGTGGGGTGACCAAGGGGGCAATGGATATGTCTGTCTCCCTAAAGCGTAGAGGTTGCTCCTCGTCAGACGGTGGTAAGGAGGGGGGTGGGAAAAAGAAAGCCGTCTAACTCAATCACTCTTGATGGCGGCACCCAGTTGACGCTGGTGTCCATTAATGTCGCCAGCATTAGCGGCTGTTAGAGCTGTCATTTTCTTTGCTTACAATTACATGAATTGATATTGTAGCATTATGTAACATTTAACAAGTCATGTACCCTGTCACGAACCCGAGTCGCCGGGTTCTAAACACGGGGTTCACGTACGCCAGGAGACCACGCAAATTAGCCCAAAGCTCCGCCCACTCACACAAAATGGCATCCTTACGCTAATTCCTACTCTCCTAGCACACGGCAAACCCACTCAGATCAGTTCTAGGGAAAGGGGGGTGATTTGAATTTTTAATATTTTATTAATTTTTTAAACTTTTTTTTTTCTTTTTTTTCCCACTATTTCTTAGACCATCTAGGTTACATTAACCCTAGATGGTCAGATCGCTCCTACCATATACTGCAATACTTCTGTATAATACTTCTGTATAATACTTCTGTATAATACTTCTGTATAATACTTCTGTATAATACTTCTGTATAATACTTCTGTATTGCAGTATATGGCATTTTTGCAGCTCATTCATTACAATGTCTCAATGTAACGAATCTGCAGAAGCCAGATAACCTCAGGTTAAACGAAGACCCGAGGCTACCATGGCAACCGATCACCGCCCCCAATGACGTTCGGGGGTGCGGCGATCGTCTTTTAAACGCAACGACCACGGTTATTAGCGGTGGGGGTTTGCTGCAATATGCAAAAAAACCCACCTCTGTATGAAGAGGACTCAGCCCGTGAGCCCTCTTCAAACACACCCTGCACCTCTGTGCTGTAGAGCTACGGCGCAGAGCGTTAAGGGGTTAAAGGTCCGTATTCGCCTCCATCTATCCGATGCTAAAAATACGGAAGCTGTGAATATCTCTATGGCTTCGAGACATTTTCGGACTGTACATGGTGGAATATGGTTTGTGGACGGGTTTTCCAGCATGAAGGTGGCTTGTGGCTGGTTCTTCCAGTATAAAGATGGGTATGGGCTTGGAACTCCAGCATGAAGCTTGGACCTCCAGCATGAATCTAGGTCCTGAGAATTAATATGGTTCATTGCTGGGACCTCTAGCATGAAGACCAGTCTTGGTTGGGACCTCTAGAATGAAGCTTGATGTTTCTTGGCTGGGCCTTTCTGCATGAAGATGGTTCTCTAGCACGTAGATTGGTTGTTGTACAGATACATCTGTGGCTGGTATTGTGTACACTCCTGATCAGATCTTTAAATGTCTCCGCAGAAGCAGCAGGTGAAAATTCTGAGGAATCTACAGGAGATAAGAGAAGGGTAAAATGTGATTGTGGTGACCGCAGGCACTAGTGAAGAGGCCTAGACTGGCAGGGAGGGGGGGAGGTTACTGAGGGCCTCATTTACAACAAGGGGGCTCCCAGTGGGGTCACCTCTACCATAATCTCTAAGCCTAGGAGAGCAGGTGTTTAGGAGGTGATCCACAGACTTGTACTTACCTGCAAGGTCTTCTGTTCCTCTCGCTGCTGCCTCTGCTTTCCTCTCGGCTGCTGTGGAAAGACAGAATTTATTTATCAATACATTTACTACATTGGCAACAATTGATAGGATGCTAGTGCCCATATACCCCCAAACCCCCAGAGTAGTGCATGTAGCCATATCCCTGCCACCCCTAGGGGGAGCTCTCTGCAGACTGATAGCCCTAGAAATTATTATGCACTGAGTGCCCCCTAGTGACAGCTGTAGGTAGACTGAAGATAAAGGGTCACTCACATGTTACACCTCCTGAGACATTTTGGGATCCACCAACGACGACGTCTGTTCATAAAGAGAAATGAAAAGGAAGACAAATCAGTTCCATGTGATGAGAGGATAAGGATCTGTGCAATGAGATTGTCCTGTGGACATTGAGATGACATCATTCTATATATCCATAATATGACTTCTGGAGACCGCACTCACCTCCTCCTCACGTCCTCTTGTGCACTTTTTACTTCCAGCTCCTCCTCTGCCACTCTGCTAATCTCCTCTCTCTGCTCCTCCACCTCTTCCTCCTCCACTGCACTGCTGGCTTCCTCTCCATTCAGCTCTTCCACCTCCTCCTCTTTGATGACAACTTCTACTCCCCGCTCCACATCCTCCTCCACTCTCCATTCCACCTCCTCCGCCGCTCTGATGACTTCATCCAGTATGTGCTCAACCTCCTCACCCTCCTCCTCCGCTTCTCTGATGACGTCCACCAATATATGCCTCTCCTCCTCCTCCACCTCCTCCATCATCTCCAACTCCTCCGCCGCTCTGCTGACATCTTCCACTCTCTGCTCCACTTCCTCCTCTTCCTCTGCTGCTCTGATGACATCCTCTAGTATCTTCTCAACATCCTCTTCCTCCTCCTCCGCAGCTCTGATGGCAAGCTCCAAAATCCACTTCAGCATTTCCTCCTCCTCTCCTTTGCGTTCCACCTCCTCCTCCGCTCCGATGACGTCCTCCATAATCCTCTCCACCACCTCCTCCTCTGCTCCAATGATGTTCTCCACAATCCGCTCCGCAACCACCTCCTCCTCTGCTCCGATCATATTGTCCATAATCCTCTCCACCACCACCTCCTCCTCCGCTCCGATGATATTGTCGATAATCCTCTCCACCACCACCTCCTCCTCCGCTCCGATATACCGCTCCACCGCCTCCATATCGATCCTCTCCACCATGATGTTTCTCTCTAACTCCAACTCCTCCTCGCCTTCCCTATAAGTAAATAAGAAAATGGGGGTCATTTATTTTATCTCTGTCGTTTTTCCGTCTGCTCCTTTGGTAATTTATCAACCTCATTTATTACTTGTGATAAATGGAAAATTTTCTTCAAATCTCTTTTTGAGACATTTCTTACAAATGTCTCAAAAGTGTTGCACAAATGTCTCAAGTCCCTTCTTTCATTTTCTAAGTTTTCCTTGACTATGGTTTCTATATATGGGAAGATAATTGTGTCTTACTGACCAAAATCAAATGTCTGGTGGACAAAAAGGCGCAAAAATTGCAATGCGCCAGAAGATGACTTGCAATGAGTGCCCAGGACATGGCCTATGACCTCCACAGATGTAGAAGATGAACATGAGACATTAGTGTGGAAGTCTCAGCAGCCACCAGGGACACCTACACACCCAGGCCCCTCTGTACCAGCTCAGAACCGGAAACAACTAAAGTCCTCCAGCACTTCTACGGGATGTAGGAAAAATCTTCCATATGGTTATAATCCATGATAGAGCTGTATGTATGTACATGTATGCACCCGGACACAGCACCCCACGCGTTTCATCCAATGAGGACTTAATCATGGTACAAACCTCACTACCTTTTCTACCCGAGTGATCGGTTTTCATTGGTGGGAAACAGTCACATGATGTTTGGGGATAAATATCTAAGTGTTTAAGCTTATAGGGACTGTTTTTCATAAAGAAAATCTAATTTAAAAGGAAACATCTTATATTTTCATTGATCGTAACACATTAAAAATACAGAGAATAATCCCATAACTTTGGTATAGGAAAATCTCTCTATGTAAATATACGGACTTGTCTGCCATTGGTCAGTCTTGACTATATAATTTCCTCACACTCTCCTAGCTCCACCCCTGTAGGGATCGGTACACGTGGGGGAGGTGTCAGCGTTCCCTCCATGCGCTTGAATCTGATACATCTTATTTACTACTGCGACTGCGCATCTAATGTTATTGATCTATTGATTTTGGCATCTTTTGCTTTGCACTTTGATAAACCAACGTATTAGATTTCACTTTATGGGGCTCATTTACTAAGGGTCGCGCTGCACTTTCTGACGGATTCGGACAACGCACGGGATTTAACTTTCAAATTGTGTCACAAGACAATGCACTTACATGCACCAGGAAGAAGGTGAACTCCAGGGACCTGAGTGGGGAAGCGACATGCAGGATATCAGGCGCAGGATCTTAGTGACTCCCCGTACAGCGCATTATACATGGAGAATGTACTTTCTTTGAACTCCGGGGATGGATAAGTGAATGTGCCCCACTGAGCTGTTGCGCATGCTAGGAGGCAGGACCCGGCTTCTGGAGCAGGATTGCGCGGCTCCGGGGCTCTTTCAGACCCCTGGGATGACATCTGAACCACGAACCCACTTGGGGGGTGGGGTGGTTCCAATCTTGTACAAAAGACCCTTGCCGCCCGTGACGTAGTACTACGTCCAATGTCGGTAAGGGGTTAACTGACAGAATTGCAGGGGTGCCATTACTATTGCTCAGCACTGTATATCTGTGAAATCCTGTATTTTTGTTAACACTAGTAAATTAGAGAATGTGTTATTTGTTATCCTGAAGACATATAAGAAACTTGTCTTCGTGGGAGGAAAACCCCTTTAAGCCACAACATGAATTCTTCTAATGAATCCTTTGTTCCCCTCCAAATGAAGATGACATCATCAATGCACCTTTTATAGGTAGCGATGGAATTCGTATAACCTTGCAATTCATCACCGAAAACCCGTTCTTCCTCCCACCACCCAAGGAACAGATTGGAGAAGATGGGTGCACAGGCTTCTGGAGCCCGGCACCAGCTACACCCACATCCCAGGGCACTTTGCCCGGTTATTCCCTCCATCTTTCCCCCTCTGAGCGTTACTGCCCACATTGTACAGCCACCAGCAGCAGCGCCGGGTCCCTGTCCCTTATTTCCTACTTTCCTCACTTTAAAAGACTTACAGCTCTGTGTGAGGATGTAGGAAATACACCGTATTATACAGCAATATGCCCCAGGTATACACCATATCCCCTCATCCAGAAATACACTGCACTAAAAGAGAGAAGACAATACAAGATTTGACCAAAGAAACACAATTGCCTTTATTACACATGGTCAGTATGGGTTGGCCTGTCTCGTCTCAGTAATGGCTCAGCAGGCAATCAACCATTTGGACTCTAATTTGGAGGTTGGACCTACTCATCACAAGTTTTCCAGCATGAAGATGGGTCATGGCTGGGACTTTGTTATGAAGAAGGTTCAACCGACCAGTATGTTTTGGAGTGTGGGGGAAACCGGAGGACCCGGAGGAAACCCACGCAAACATGGAGAGAACATACAAACTCTTTGCAGATGCTGACCTGGATGGGATTTAAACCCAGGAATCTGACAGCTGCAAGGCTGTAGTGCTAATCACTGAGCCACCATGCTGCCCATATGAAGATGGTTCTTAGCTAGGTCTTCTAGAATAAAGATTGGTCTTGGCCAGAACATCCAGCATGAAGATGGGTCAAAGCTGGGTCTTCTGGTATGCAGATGGTTTGTGGTTGGGTCTTCCAGCAGGAAGATGGGTCTTGGCTTGGAACTCCAGCATGAAGATGGGTCATGGCCAGGTCTTCCAGTATAAAAATGGGTCTTGGCTTGCACCTCCAGCATGAAACCTTAGTCATGGCCAGGTCTCCAGCATGAAGATGGTTTGTGGCTGGGTCTTCCAGTATAGAAATGGGTCTTGGCTTGCACCTCCAGCATGAACCTAAGTCATTGCCCGGTCTCCAGTAGGAAAATGGTTTGTGGCTGGGTCTCCAGCATGCAGATGGGTCATGGCAGTGGCTCCCAGCATGAAGATGGTTTGTGGCTGGGTCTTCCAGCAGGAAGATGAGTCTTGTCTTGGACCCTAAGCATGAAGCGGAGTCATGGCCAGGACTCCAGTAGGAAGATTATTTGTAGCTGGGTCTTCCAGCATGAAGATGGTTCTTGGCATGGACCTCAAGCATGAAGATGGGTCATGGCTTGGACCTCAAGCATGAAGATGGGTCATGGCTTGGACCTCAAGCATGAAGATGGGTCATGGCTTGGACCTCAAGCATGAAGATGGGTCATGGCTTGACCTCAAGCATGAAGATGGGTCTGGCTTGGACCTCAAGCATGAGATGGGTCATGGCTTGGACCTCAAGCATGAAGATGGGTCATGGCTTGGACCTCAAGCATGAAGATGGGTCATGGCTTGGACCTCAAGCATGAAGATGGGTCATGGCTTGGACCTCCAGCATGAAGATGGTTTGTGGCTGGGTCTTCCAGTATAAAGATGGGTCTCTGCTTGGACCTCCAGAATGAAGATGGTTTGTGGCTGGTCCTACAGCAGGAAGATGGGTCTAGGCTTGGACCTCCAGCATGAAGCTGAGTCATGGCCAGGTCTCCAGTATGAAGATGGTTTGTGGCCAGTTCTCCAACATGAAGATGGGTCATGGCTGTACCTTCCGGCCTGAAGATGGTTTGTGGCTGGGTCTTCCAGTATAAAGATGGGTCTTTGCTTAGACCTCCAGCAAGAAGCTGAGTAATGGCCAGATCTCCAGTATTTCCTCCACCCTTATATATACCTGCAGACTGTGTGGAACTGCCAGCCCCCTGTAGTATAAGCCCGCACAGCCCCAAACGTTAGTTATACCGCCAGCCCCCTTTAATATAGCCTGCCAGTCCCCTTTATCGATGACCGCCCCCCCTGTAGTATATAGCCTGCCCACCCCCTGGTTGATAACCAACGCCCCTGTGTTGTATAAGGCGCCACCCCCTGCATATAAGCAGCCCCTAGTATTACCACCCCCTGTGTATATACCAGTCTCGTGTTATACGATCTGCCCGCCCCCCGTGCTAATAACCAGCTCAGCCCCTGTTGGTACATAGCTGCCACCCCTCTAGTATATAGCAGCCGCCTCCCCTGTAATGAACAGCACGCCACCCCCTGCCTATACAGCCTGATGACAGCCCCCCTGTATAGACGCCAGTCCCCAGGTTGGTTATGCCAGCCCCTCCCGGTCATGTATAGCCTGCCAAGCCCCCCCTGTAGTATATAAGCAGCCCCATGTATATTGCCAGCTCTGTAGTACATAGCCTAACACCCCCATTATATAGTTTAGTCCGCCAGCCCCCGGTAGTAGATACCCAGCAGCCACCTTTAGATAGCCTGCCAGCCCCTTGTAGTATATAGCTGCCGCCCCCTGTATGATCAGCCAGCCCCCTGGGTATTAGGCAGCAACCCCCTGTAGTATATAGCCAGCCCCCTGTAGTATATAGGCAGCTCCATGTAGTATATAGCCAGCCTCTGTGTATATAGCCTGACACCCCTGTAGTTCTTATCGCCTGCCTGCCCCTTGTAGTATTTAGACTGCCAACCCCCTGTAGTATTATAGCCTGCCAGCCCTCTGTAGTATATAGCCTCCAGCCCCTTATGATCGTAAGCCCCTGTAGTATATAACCAAACAAGCACCTTATTACCCTCCAGCCCCTGAAGTATTAGCGTGGCATCCCCTGTAGTATGTAGCTCCAGCCCCCTGTAATATACAGCCTGCCTGCACTCCACCACATGTACCGCTCCCAACAGGGTTGGAGCTAGGAGATTCGTGAGAATTATATATTCAAGGCTGACCAATGCAGAACAGTCCGTATATTACATAGCGGGAGAGATTTTCCTATACCAAATATGGGATTTCGGATTATTCTCCGTATTTTTAATGTGTTACGATCAATGAAAATATAAGATGTTTCCTTTTAAATTTGAGGTCCCTATAAGCTCAAACATTCATGTGACTGTTTCCCACCAATGAAACAGCAGAAAAGTATGAGGTTTTACCATGATTAAGTCCTCATTGGATGAACGCGTCGGGTGCTGTGTCCGGGTGCATACATGTACATACATACAGCTCTATCATGGATTATAACATATGGAAGATTTTTTTCCGACTTTAGTTGTTTCCGTTCGGATCTGGTACAAAGGGTCCTGTGTGTGTAGGTGTCCATGGTGCTGCTGAGACTTCCACACTAATGTCTCATGTTCATCTTCTACATCTGTGAGGTCATAGGCCATGTCCTGGACACTCATTGGGGCATTTATTTTTTATTTTTCTTCCAGTTTTTCTGTAATTTGAGAAACTTTTGCGCACTGCAATTTTTTGTCCTACCAGACATTGGTTTTTTGATCATAAGACCAAAGAAGGGACTTGAGACATTGTAAGAAATGTGACAAAAGAGATCTGAAGAAAATTTCCATTTATCACAAGTAATAAATTGATAAATTACTAAAGAAGAAGGAAAAACGACAAAGATATGATAAATGACCCCCATTTTCTTATTTACTATAGGAAGGCGAGGAGGAGTTGGAGTTAGAGAAGAACCTCATGTGAGAGGATCGATATGGAGGCGGTGGAGCGGTATATGGTGGTATACATCGGAGCGGAGGAGGAGGTGGTGGTGGAGAGATTATGGACAATATCATCGGAGCGGAGGAGAGGTTGGTGTGGAGAGAATTATGGAGAATATCATCAGAGCAAGGAGGAGGAGGTGGTTGCGAGCGGATTGTGGAGAACATCATTGGAGCAGAGGAGGAGGTGTGTGGTGGAGAGGATTATGGAGGACGTCATCGGGCGGAGGAGGAGGTGGAACGCAAAGGAGAGGAGGAGGAAGTGCTGAAGTGGTTTTTGGAGCTTGCCATCAGAGTGCGGAGGAGGAGGAAGAGGATGTTGAGAAGATACTAGAGGATGTCTCAGAGCGGCCGAGGAAGAGGAGGAAGTGGAGCAGAAGGTGGAAGATGTCAGCAGAGCGGCGAAGGAGTTGGGAGATGATCGAGGAGGTGGAGGAGAAGCATATATTGGGGGACGTCATCAGAGAAGCGGGAGGAGGAGGGGTGAGAGGTTGAGCCCATACTGGATGAAGTCATCAGAGGCGGCAGAGGAGGTCGAGCGGAGAGTGGAGGAGGATGTGGAGCGGAGAGTAGAAGTTGTCATCAAAGAGGAGGAGGGTGGAAGAGCTGAATGGAGAGGAAGCCAGCAGAGCGTGTGAGGAGGAACAGGTGGAGGAGCAGAGAGAGGAGTTTAGCAGAGCGGCAGAGGAGGAGCTGGAAGTAAAAGGTGCACAGAGACTGAGGAAGGAGGTGAGTGCAGTCTCCAGAAGTCATATTATGGATATATAGTAATGATGTCATCTCAATGTCCACAGACAATCTCATTGCACAGATCCTATCCTCTCATCACATGGAACTGATTTGTCTCTTTTCATTTCTCTTATGAAACAGACGTCGTCGTTGGTGGATCCCGAAGTGTCTCAGGAGGTGTAAATGTGAGGACCCTTTCTCTTCAGTCTACCTACAGCTGTCACTGGGGCAGTCTGCAGAGAGCTCCCCCCTAGGTGTGCAGGGATATGGCTACATGCACTACTCTGGGGGTTTGGGGGTATATGGGCACTAGCATCCTATAAATGTTACCAATGTAGGTAATGTATTGATAATAAATTCTGTCTTCCACACAGCCGGAGGAAAGCAGAGGCAGCAGCGAGAGGAACAGAAGACCTTGCAGGTAACAAGTCGGGATCACCTCCTAAACACCTGCTCTCCTAGGCTTAGAGATTATGGTAGAGGTACCCCACGGAGCCCCCTTGTTGTAATGAGCCACTCAGTAAACCCCCCCCCCCCCCTTCCCCCTGCCAGTCTAGGTCCTCTTCACTAGTGCCTGCGGTCAACACAGTAAATTTTACCCTCTCTTCTCTCCTGCAGATTCCCTCAGAATTTTCACCTGCTGCTTCAGCGGAGACATTTAAAGATCTGATCAGGAGTGTACCAATACCAGCCAAGATGTATCGTCAACAACCAATCTACGTGCTAGGAATCATCTTCATGCAGAAAGGCCCAGCCAAGAAACATCAAGCTTCATTCTAGAGGTCCCAACCAAGACTGGTCTTCATGGTAGGGTCCCAGCAATGAACCAATTAATTCTCAGGACCTAGATTCATGCTGGAGGTCCAAGCTTCATGCTGGAGTTCCACCCATACCCATCTTTATACTGGAAGAACAGCCACAAGCACCTTCATGCTGGAAAACCGTCCACAAAACCATATTCATGCTGGAGACCCGGCCTCAAAACATCTTCATATTGGAGACCTGGCCATGACTGCTTCCATGCTAGAGGCCAAAGCCAAGACCAATCTTTTACTGGAAGACCACAGGCACAAACCATCTTCAAGATGGAGACCTGGCCCATGACCCATCTGTATCCTGGAAACCAGGCCACAAATTCTCTTCCTACTGGAGACCTGGAATTACTCAGCTCATGCTGGGAGTTCAAGCCTCGACCCATCTTAATGCTGGAAGACACGGCCACAAACCATCGTCATGTCTGGAGGTCCAAGCCAAGACCCATCTTCCTACTGGGAGACCCAGCCACAAACAACTTCAACTGGAAGACCCAGCCCATGACCCATCTGCATGCTGGGAGACTCGTTCAGAACCAGCTTCATACTGGAGACTGGCCATTACAACCCCTTCATGCTGGAGGTCTAAGCAAGACCCATCTTCTTGCTGGAAGACCAGCCCAAAACCATCCTTCATACTGGAGACCTGGCCTTGACTCCGCTCATGGCGGAGGTCTAAGCCAAGACCTATCTTCTTTCTGGAAGACCCAGCCACAAACCATCTTCAGGCTGGAGACACGGCCAGACCCATCCGCATGCTGGAGACCTGGCATAAATCATCTTCATACTGGAGAACCTAACCTTGACTCCGCTTCATGCGTGGAGGTCAAGCCACAAGACCCATCTTCCTGCTGAAAACCCAGCCACAAACCATTTCATGCTGGAAGACATGGCCATTAACCATCTGCATGCAGAGACCGCAGTCACAAACCATCTTCATACTGGAGACCGGGCCATATGTCAGCCTCATGCTGAGTCCAAACCTAGACCCATCTTCCTGCTGGAGACACGGCCATGACCCATCTTCTTGCTGGAGACCCGGCCACAACATCTTCATACTGGAGATCTGGCCGTTACTCAGCTTCTTGCTGGAGGTCCAAGCCTAGACTCATCTCCTGCTGAAGACCCAGCCAAAAACCATCGTCATGCTGGAGGTCTAAGCCAAGACCCATCTTCTACTGGAAGACCCCTCCATAAACCATCTTCATGCTGGGAAGCCACGGCCATTGAACCATCTGCATGCAAGAGACCCAGTCAAAACCAGCTTCATACTGGAGACCGGGCTATCTCAGCCTCATGCTGGAGTCCAAGCCTAGACCCATCTTCCTGCTGGAAGACACGGCATGACCCATCTTCATGCTGGAGACCCGGCCACAAATCATTTCATATCGGAGATCTAGCACAAACCATAGTCATGCTGGAGGTCCAAGCCAAGACCCATTCCTTAAACCGATGAGACCCAGCCACAAACCAACTTCAAGCTGGAAGACTCGGCCCATGACCATTGTATGCTGGAGACCCGGTCACAAACCAACTTAATACTGGAGACCTGGCCATGGACTCAGCTTCATATGGAGTCAAGCCAAGAACCATCTCTCTGGAAGGCCCACCACAACCATCTTCATGCTGATAAGACAAGACAAACGCCATGACCTTATCTTTTGTTGGAGACCTGGCCACAAATCATCTTCAGAACTGGAGACCCGGTCCACAAACCATCTTCATAGTGAGACCTGGCCATGACTACAGCTTCTATGCTGAGTCCAAGCCAGAACCATCTTCCTGCTGGAAGACCCAGCCACAAACCATCTTCATGCTGTAAGACAACGGCCATGACCCATCTTATGTTGGGAGGACCTGGCCAAATCATCTTCATACTGAGACCTGCCATGACTCGGCTTCATGCTGAAGGTCCAAACCAAAAACCCATCTTCCTACTGGAGACCCAGCCACAAACCATCTTCATGCTGAGGTCCAAGGCCATGACCCATCTTCATGTTGGAGACCGGCCACAAATCATCTTGGCTTAGACCTCCAGCAAGAAGCTGAGTAATGGCCAGATCTCCAGTATGAAGATGATTTGTGGCCAGGTCTCCAACATGAAGATGGGTCATGGCCTTGGACCTCCAGCATGAAGATGGTTTGTGGCTGGGTCTTCCAGTAGGAAGATGGGTTTTGGTTTGGACCTTCAGCATGAAGCCGAGTCATGGCCAGGTCTCCAGTATGAAGATGATTTGTGGCCAGGTCTCCAACATAAAGATGGGTCATGGCCGTGTCTTACAGCATGAAGATGGTTTGTGGCTGGGTCTTCCAGCAGGAAGATGGTTCTTGGCTTGGACCTCCAGCATGAAGCTGAGTCATGGCCAGGTCTCCACTATGAAGATGGTTTGTGACCGGGTCTCCAGTATGAAGATGATTTGTGGCCAGGTCTCCAACATAAAGATAGGTCATGGCCGTGTCTTACAGCATGAAGATGGTTTGTGGCTGGGTCTTCCAGCAGGAAGATGGTTCTTGGCTTGGACCTCCAGTATGAAGCTGAGTCATGGCCAGGTCTCCAGTATGAAGTTGGTTTGTGACCGGGTCTCCAGCATACAGATGGGTCATGGGCCGAGTCTTCCAGCTTGAAGTTGGTTTGTGGCTGGGTCTTCCACTAGGAAGATGGGTCTTGGCTTGGACCTCCAGCATGACTATGGTTTGTGGCTAGATCTCCAGTATGAAAATGATTTGTGGCCGGGTCTCCAGCATGAAGATGGGTCATGCCCGTGTCTTCCAGCAGGAAGATGGGTCTAGGCTTGGACCTCCAGCATGAGGCTGAGATATGGCCCGGTCTCCAGTATGAAGCTGGTTTGTGACTGGGTCTCTTGCATGCAGATGGTTCATGGCCGTGGCTCCCAGCATGAAGATGGTTTATGGATGGGTCTTCCAGTAGGAAGATGGGTCTTGGCTTAGACCTCCAGCATGACGATGGTTTTTGGCTGGGTCTTCCAGCAGGAAGATGAGTCTAGGCTTGGACCTCCAGCAAGAAGCTGAGTCATGGCCAGATCTCCAGTATGAAGATGATTTGTGGCCGGGTCTCCAGCAAGAAGATGGGTCATGGCCGTGTCTCCCAGCAGGAAGATGGGTCTAGGTTTGGACCTCCAGCATGAGGCTGACATATGGCCCGGTCTCCAGTATGAAGATGGTTTGTGACTGGGTCTCTTGCATGCAGATGGGTCATGGCCATGTCTTCCAGCATGAAGATGGTTTGTGGCTGGGTCTTCCAGCAGGAAGATGGGTCTTGGCTTAGACCTCCAGCATGAAGCGGAGTCAAGGCCAGGTCTCCAGTATGAAGATGGTTTGTGGCTGGGTCTTCCAGCAAGTCTTGCTTAGACCTCCAGCATGAAGCAGCGTAATGGCCAGGTCTCCAGTATGAAGATGGTTTCTGATCGGGTCTCCAGCATGCAGATGGGTCATGGGCCGGGTCTTCCAGCTTGAAGTTGGTTTGTGGCTGGGTCTTCCAGTAGGAAGATGGGTCTTGGCTTGGACCTCCAGCTTGACGATGGTTTGTGGCCGTGTCTTCCAGCATGCACGGGGAGGACCTCTCTCTTTAGTGCCCCTTAGTCTGTCCTCTCCCCCCTGGTGAAGGTGCGCTCTCTGGAGTATGAGAGGCTAGGCACGGGGAGGACCTCTCTCCTTAGTGTCTCTTAGTCTGTCCTCTCCCTCCTGGTGAAGGTGCGCTCTCTGGAGTATGAGAGGCTGGGCACGAGGAGGACCTCTCTCCTTAGTGTCTCTTAGTCTGTCCTCTCCGCTCCTGGTGAAGGTGCGCTCTCTGGAGTATGAGAGGCTGGGCACGGGGAGGGCCTCTCTCCTTAGTGTCCCTTAGTTTGTCCTTTCTCTCCTGGTGAAGGTGCGTTCTCTGGAGTATGAGAGGCTGGGCACGGGCACTGTATATATATACAGGAGAAGTAGTACTGTGCACTGTATATACAGGAGAAGTAGTACTGTGCACTGTATATATACAGGAGAAGCGTACAGATTGCACGTGAATAGTTAGGGTGTACCGGGGAGAAAATAGGCTAGTGTTACTGGGGTAGAACTGTATATAGTGTGCAGTATCTTTACGCGGTACTCCACCCAGAGTTATGGGAATAATAGCAGAAGGCAGTAGGGTGAAGGGAGGGATGGAGCAGGTAACTAGGACCAATACTGGAGAAGGGCCCTTAGGACAATCCTGAAGCTCCTGGCACGGAGGACAAATGGAGAAGCGGCCGAGGGACATCCTGGAGCAGGGACCAATAGGGGAAACATCATAGAGACAATTCTCTGTTGCTTTGGTCCATAGGACAATATGCGAGAGGTCCTCGGCAATCCTGGAGCGGGCTCCCTAGGACAATCTGGAGCGCGTCCTTAGGACAATCCTGGAGCGGTCCCTAGGACAATAATGGAGCCGGTCCCTCGACAAATCGGGATACTCGCTCCCGGGACGGAAAGTGTGAAAAAGTGGGGAAACTCGGAGCATCTGGAAGTGTCAGGAAGGAGTAAGTGGACTGGAGGGCGCGGGGTTCTTCTGCATTATCCCATGTGTGGGGGGATGAATGGCACAATTGTCCTGTTATTATACAATGTATTATGTACTGCACAGGGCGTGGATGGTAATGGCGAGCTGAGGTGCACATGTACTTGATTCAGCTGAATGGAAAGTTGTTTGTAGCAATAAAACAAATACAAAAATTCCCAAAAATCTCAAAAAATCAACAAAGGCTATCTATGTTATTCTGACAACCAAATAATAATCATTTCATAGTGATTGTAAACCACCATATAACTTGTGTATCCGAGGTGTTCCAATCTAATTGGGTGAATCAGAAGTTTTTGTTCTGTTCCGCTGGCCTGTCTATGACACCTCTGGTTATTAACACTCTCTTGGCGCTCCGCTGATAGCTGGCCTCATAGTCCGCTGTAACTAGAAGCTGACACCCCAGGTAACACCCACAGTCAGAAGGTAGCTCCGATCGGGGGTGGTGTTTTTTAACGGTTACACCAGCCCGCCCACACACACATTTTAACATTCCTGATGGGGGTCTCTCCGTCCCGATCGCAACCTGGGAACAATAGCAGGGTATTGGCCAGTCTGAAGTTATGAACAGGG
Source organism: Engystomops pustulosus (assembly GCA_019512145.1). Classification (NCBI taxonomy): domain Eukaryota; kingdom Metazoa; phylum Chordata; class Amphibia; order Anura; family Leptodactylidae; genus Engystomops; species Engystomops pustulosus. The sequence continues at coordinate 97,042 of WNYA01000435.1, read as the reverse complement.
GACCCCAGGGCTCCGTTCCGGCAGGCAGTTGATGTGCAGTGCGTCGGTGAGTTGATGCTAATACCCTGCAATTATCAGTATATCAGATGATTGCTGTGCATGTCCACTGTGGAAGTAATAAAAAAGTTTTAAAAAAAATGTTATATTCTATAAAAAATAAATATAATACATATCAAACATGGCCAAATCCCCATTACCACATAAAAGAGATATCATGTAAAAAAAAGGGTCCAATCATAACACAATCCCACATAATCGTATCACCGCGTCCGTTGTACGACCCCCTATGATAAAAACGCATTAAAAACCGCAAAAAAAAACTGTAAAAACAGCCCAAAAAATTCTATTTGTACCTATTTCATCCCACAAAAACATGCAATAAAAAAGGATCAAAAAAACACGTGTGCTCCAGATGTTACTGGTGCAATGTTGCAACACCGTCTCCACAATAAAACAAAAGCCGTCAAACTGCTCCGTTGACTAAATAATAAAAGTGTTTTCTGCCGTGGGAAGCCAAAGAGATGTTCCCCGGGTTGGGTTGGGTTTTATGTGAGAAAATTGAGTAAACGGTAAGAAAAAAATATCTAAGTGTAAATCTGGTTGTCGGACATCCAGCGACCCATAGGAACAAAGGGTTGGTTTGACGTTGTATTGGCGAAATCTATGACCCCATAGCGGATGTTATCTACTCTTACATCCGCCCCATAAGAGAACAATAGGGAAACCCAACCCAATAACGGGAAAAGACTACCATTTTATAGCATACAAGAGGAAAGGAAGATCCCTGGCAGCTGCAGAGGTCCCTCCTCCCTCTTGCGCCTCGCTTGTGCGCCCCCCCTACAACGAGTAACAGACACATGTGGGGCGTGGGGTCTCTGCCACTCGGAGAAGAGTAACGGGTCCCACATGTGGGGGGGTATCTGACCGGAGAAGTAACGCCACCAGGGGGGTCTCTGACTGGGAGAGACGAAGTAATGGCCGCATGTTGGTGGGGATCTCTGACTCGGGAGAAGTCACACGGCCATGTGGGGGGTTCTGCCTCGGGAGAGTCACGGCCACATGTGGGGGGGGTTATGAGCACTCGGGAGAAGTAACGGCACACATGTGGGGGGTCTCTGGGCACTCGGGAGAAGTAACGGCCGCCATTGGGGGGGTTCTCTGCACTAGAGGAAGAAGTCACGGGCACATGTGGGGGGTCTCTGCACTTCGGAGAAGTCACGGCACAGTGGGGGGTTCTGCATAGGGAGAAGTACGGCCACATGTGGGGGGTCTCTGCACTCGAGAAAGAGTCACGGGCACATGTGGGGGTGGTGTTGGTACTCGGGAGAAGGTAAGAAGTAACGCCACATTTGGGGGGTATCTGCACTCGGGAGAGAAATAAACGGCCGCATGTGGGGTGGGTCTATGCATCGGGAGAAGTAAACGGCCGCACATGTGGGGGGTCTCTGCACTCGGGAGAAGTCACGGCCTGTCATGTGGGGGCGTCTCTGCACTCGGGAGAGAGAAGTAACGGCCACATGTGGGGGCGGAGGGGAGGGGTCTCTGCACTAGGAGAAGTCAAGGGCACATGGGGGTTTTTCTGTACTCGGGAGAAAGGAGAAGTAACGGCCACATTGGGGGTGGTCTCTAAACTCGGGCAGTAGTAACGGCCGCATGTGGGGGGTTTCTGCACTCGAGGAGAAAGTAACGCCGTGTGGGAGAGTCTCTGCACTCGGAGAGAAGTAACGGACGCATTGGGGGGTCTCTGCACTCGGGAGAAGTAACGGCCCATGTGGGGGTCTCATGTACTCGGGGAATTAACGGCCACATGTGGGGGTGTCTCTGCACTCGGGAGAAGAAAGAGTAGTAACGGCAATGAATGTGTGGGGTCTCTGAATCGGGGAGAATTTAGTAACGTGCACAGGGGGGGGGTCTCTGACACTCGGGTAGAATGTAACGGCCGCATGTGGGGGGTCCTCGCCACGCGGTCGAAAACGTTAAGGCTCAATGTGGGGGGTCTCTGCACTCGGGAGAAGAAAGTAAACGGGCCAAATGTGGGGGTGTCTCTGCAATCGGGAGAATTATAGAAGTAACCGGCCGCATTTGGGGGCGTTATCTGCACCGGGAGAAGTCACGGGGCACCATGTGGGAGGATTCTGGACTCGGAGAAGTAACGGCACAATTTGGGGGGTCTCTGCACTCGGAGAAGAGAAGTAACGGCCGCATGTGGGGGGGTCTCTGTCATCGGAGAAGTATACGGCCGCATGTGGGGGGTGTCTATCCAATCGGGAGAAGTCAGGCCGATGTGGGGGGTCTATGCAATCGGGCGAATTAACGGCCACATGTGGGGGTTCTGCACCGGGAGAAGTCACGGGCACATGTGGGGTGTTTTGTACTCGCGGGGAGAAAGGAGTAACGGGCCACATTTGGGGGGTCTTCTGCACTCGGGAGAAGTCACGGCGCATGTGGGGGGTATCTGAATCGGGTAGAAGTAACGGCCGATGACGGTGGGGGTCTCTGAACACTACGGGGGGAGAATAACGGCGCATTGGGGGAGTCTCTGCACTCGGAGAAGTAACGGGCCACATGTGGGGGGGTCTCTGTACTCTGTGGAGATAACGGCCAATGTGGGGGGTCTCCTGTCAATTCGGGAGAAGTAACGGTCCAATGTGGGGGGTCCGCCACTCGGGGAGAAGTACAAGTACGCATAAGTAACGCACAGTGGAGGGGTCTCTGCACTCTGGGAGAAGAACGGCCGCCTGATGTGGGGGGTCTCTGCACTAGGGGAGAAGTAACCGGCCAACATGTGGGGGGTCTCTGCACTCGGGAGGCGTAACGACAGGTAGGGGGGTCTCTGCAATCGGTGAGAAGGAACGGAAGAAGGGGTCGGGGTCAGCTGCACTCGGGAGATAAGAGTAACGGCGCATGTGGGGGGTATCTGCATAGGGAGAAGTAAGTTAGTAAAGGCCGCATGTGGGGAGGGTCTATGCACTCGGTGAGAGTAACGGCCACATGTGGGGGGTTTCTCTGCAACTCGGGAGAAGTACGGCCACATTGGGGGGTCTCTGCACTCAGGAGAGTAACGGCCACATGTGGGAGGGTTCAGCACTCGGGAGAAAGTAACGGCAAAAGGGGGGTCTCTTGCACTGGAGAAATTAGGAGTAAGTAGAAGTAACGGCCACATGTGGGGGGTTCCCTGCACTCGGGGAGAAGAGTAACGGCCACATGCGGGGGGTCCCTGCACTCGGGAGATAGTAACGGCCCACCTGTGGCGGTGGTCTGCACTGCGGGAGAAGTGAAAAGTTAACGGCCAATGTGGGGGGGGGGGGGTCTCTAAGGGAAGGAAATTGTGACAAATAATTTAATGTGGGTTTCGCTTTTAATCTTTTGGAGAAAAGTGTAATTTCACGCTAATGTAGGTACTACCTGCTGTTACTGCTTGAATCAATGTTACATATTGGCTTGGCCTTAAGTCTAATCGAGCCTCATGTTATGGTATGCCTGCAGGGGACGACCTCATGAGATGCGTAGATCCTACCAAACAATACTAATCCACGTGGTTTGAAGAGATGGTGACGACAAACATCGGTAAGTGTGCAGGATCCCTCTCGCTGTTTCCAAGTCCCTCATCTTCTCATGTTCCTCCATCTTTCCTGGGAGAGTTGATTGAGGTTCGATTATTCAGAAAAATATATTTGGACATTTGTGTAACTTTTGGAGAGTTTTTTGGTAGGCTTCCTCCAAAGTCCCATGGATTTACCATGTAGGGCAGGAAAGGAAGAGCCATGATCTTCTTCACAGGAGGACACGATGAAATAGAATGAGATGTATGCCTTCAACATTGGTGAGGGATCTCATGTAGCCCTCCTTACGATAGCTGGAAAGACATCATTCAGGTCGATGAGTATTTTCGGGTAGAGTTGTTCTTGATTTCCCAATCTGTAGTTCCTACGAGGAAGTTGTGAGGCTGGAGGTTGGAGCGGGTTGGAGATGATTCCGTCAGCACCTTTTGTCAGTAACACCACAATACTTACGACATGAGACGGAAAATGTTCAACCAAAGCGTAAGTAGTGGAACCATCTCCTAGTGCTCCGCTTCACCACAATTACAAACGTGGGTACCTCCACGTTTCCCCAGGCAGACGGGGTAGCCGCTGGACCAGCTGCTCCAGAAGGTCGATCCGCAAAGACAGGGAACTGGGGTGAAGGAGCACAAGACGGGCGACATCCGAACCCATAAAAATGGCATAAGATGTATGTTGCCGTTCTTGGTGGGAGAGTTTTGACGCTGAGATTAGTGTACATGCTGAGAAATAATTCGTTCCTTGCGAGTTACTAAATTATATTTTGGATACGGGACACGGATTTGTGGGTCCAGGGGAATGAAGAATGGCAGGACCACGTGGCCGATTTATCCCAGGTGATGTAAAGCTGGCTGCGCAGACATCGCGCTATCTCCAGTCCTAGCAGAGGATTTTTGACATTTGTAAAAATTTTTTAATTATAAACTTACATGAAGTTAGAGTTTGGAGAGGAGTCGGCCCCGGGATGAGCCCTGTAATGATACATAATAGTAATAGTAGTCGTGCACCGGGGAGGAGCCCCTGTAAGCTAACAAAATAGAATAGTAGTCGGCCCCGGGAGGAGATCTGTAAGATACATAATAGAATAGTAGTCGGCCCCGGATGAGCCCCTGTAATGATAACATAATAGTAATAGTAGGCGGCCACGGGATGAGGCCTGTAATGCTAATATATGTTAATAGTAGCGGCACCCGGGATGAGCCCCTTAGCTGATACATAATAGTAATAGTAGTCGGCTCCCGGGATGAGCCCTGTAATGCTACATATAGTATAGTAGTCGGCCCCGGGATGAGCCCCTTTAATGCTACATAAGTTAGTAATACTAGTCGGCCCCGGGATGAGCCCCTGTAATGCTACATTAATAGTAATAGATGTCGGTGCTACACCCCGGGTGAAGCTCTGTAATGCCTACATAATAGTAATATAGTCGGCCCCGGGATGAGCCCCTGCAATAGAACTCATAATAGTAATAGTAGTCGGCCGGGATGAGCCCCTTCTTGTAATGCTACATAATCAGTAAAGTCGTCGGGCCACCGGTGAGCCCTTTAATGCTACATAATAGTAATGTAGTCGGCCCCGGGATGAGCCCCTTTAATGCTACATATATAGTAGTATGTAGTCGGACCCCGGGATGGGGATGAGCTCCACCTGAATGTACATAATGTAATAGTAGTCGGACGGGATGAGCCCCCTGTACTGCTACATAATAGTAATAGTAGTCGGCCCCGGGATGAGCTTCTGTACATGCTAATAAAGTAATTAGTAGTCGACCCCCCGTCGGATTGAGCGCCTGTAATGATACATAATAGGCATAGTAGTCGGCAAACCGGAGCTGAGCCCCTGTAATGCCTACATAATTAGTAATAGTAGTCGGCCCCGGGATGAGCCACGGTAATGACTAATAATAGTATACGTATGTCCGGCCCGGGATGAATGCATGTAATGCTACAATATAGTAATAGTAGTCGGCCTGTGGATGAGCCCTTTATGCTACATAATGTAGTTAATAGTAGTCGGCCCCGGGATGAGCCCTTTATGCCTTCTGATGTTGTAGTCGTGGACCTTCTGTCACTTTCTCAATGGGTTCACGGGTCATAGAGGAGTTCCGTAACTTTCCTAGACAAGGAAGCTTCCACCTATGTTGAGGGCGGACTAAGCCCTCCATTTACCCAGGGGGCTTTTGGGGATTCTTCACTTGACAATTACCTTGAGTATGACCTTGGCCATTTCATAAGCTTTTCTAGAGCAGAAGAGCGCAGCAGATAAGGGCCTTTCAACAACCATGACTCCTAAAAGAGTCAAAGACATGAGTTTGCTTCATTTTTTCCCGGTCTGGCCCAGGACCACCGTGACTGGTGGGGCACTTTGTGCCCCCTCGATACCTTACTATTGGTTCGTTTTTTTACTGTCTGGAATGTGGAGAACAAGTGCTTTTATTTATGGAGACCTTGAAGGATTCTAAGAGTGTTAGGATGGGAGAGTCCTGAATCCATTCATTTCAATTAGGGTCCCCCCACAGCCGGATACCCCCCCCCCCACCATGTGGCTTGCACCACCTGAGTGGGCCATGTACTGATGGGAACAATAGATTTCTATTTAGAAAAACTTTTGTGTGCTTAATTTTTTATAAGTGTGTAGACGAGTTTTTACTGAGGTTTATTTCATTAACAAACTGACCACACTAGTGTGTCCAGGTTTTCCTTGGTGTATCTGTGTGTTTGAACCTGTGAATATTCTGACTCTCCCCCGTCCATGTAAATATAGCCAGAGTTCTAACACTGAGTGTGCCCTCCCATGTGCCCTCATGTTGTACCCTCCCTTTTGTGACCCTCACATGTTGGAATACCAGTACCCTGTTGGCCCCTACCCATGTTCCCACCAATGTTGCTCCCTCCCCTGTGCCTGGCCCACCATGTGTGACCTCCCCTGTGCCCTCCCATGTGATTCCTCCCCTGTGCCCCCCATTTGATCCCTCCCCTGTTGGCTCCTCCCCTGTGACCTCCAGGTGGCTCCTCCCCTGTGGCGCTCCTCCCGTTCCTCCTCTCGTTGTAAGATCTAATGAAAGGACAACAACTTTTTTCAGAGTCTATAAAACTAATTATTTAAGGGAGATGCCGGAGACTGTGTTGGTTTACAGGTTGTCGTCAGTTTGTGAATGTCGTGTCAAGCTTTCAGGTGTGAAATATGAACTTTTTCAAGGATAAAAAGCAGAAACATATAGAGAAACTTTGAGGACGACGGAAAACCTTCCGTGAGGGAGATTCCAGCTGTATATCCCGGAGCTAATATATATCCTCTATAATAACCCGCGCCGGGTCACTGTGCTATCTGTCATCAGACACGGAAGTGAGTCTGTGCTGCTGTGTATACAGGGTGAAGTCCGTAGTTACTGGTGCGACACTGCACCAACATATATACAGAAGTAGTACCTGCCCTGTATATATATACAGGGGACCTAGAATAGTTTAGTAAGTCGCTACATGCCCCTGATACAGCGCGAAGAGAGTATTGTGAAGCTGTATCTATATATACAGGGGAAGTAGTACTGTGCACTGTGCCATATATACCGGGGAATGTAATATACTGTGCACGGTATTACACATACTAGTTACAATATATTTCGCGTATATACTACTATATATATATACAGCGAGAAAAGAATAGAGACTGTGCACTGCCCTCCCTCAATATATACAAGGAGATGGGTATGACTGTGCACTCGCCGAGCTATATATACCAGAGAGAAGAGTTACGTGCACTAGCCCAATAATAACCAGGTCTGAAGTCAGTGTCTTGTGCACTGTAATCTCTACAGGGGAAGACTAGTTAATAGTACCGCCGGCCATACTGCCCAATTAAATAATTACAGGAGAACGAGTAGTTTACTGTGCACTGGTATACTATAAGTAAATATTTATTTTATATATATTATATATATAGATATACAGGAGAAGTAAGTTACTGTTGACTCCCATATATTTCACAGGAGAGCACATTAAGTACTTGCACTGACGTATCTATACGGAGAAGTGAGTACTCGTCAGTGCCCATACATGACAGGAGTACAGTTAGTTATGTGCATGATATAGATTATATATACAGGAAATGTGGTGATCATGTGCACGTGGCATAGTATATTACAGGAGAAGTCTAGGAGCGAAGGGAATATAGGTTAGTACTGTTTGCACGATGTATATTATACACAGGAGACTAAGTAGTACTTGCACTGTTTATTACATACAGGCAGAAGTATACATGTTGCCTGTCTAGGTTATATCTACAGGAGAAGTGCGAGGAGAGAAGTCAGTACGGTGCACTGTATAGCTATCCAGGAGAAGTTGATACTGGCATCTGTACGTGTAATACCGGGAGGTTGTTTACTGTGCACTGTTAGTTATATACAGGGAGAAGTAGTGACTGTGACGTTGATATATATCCAGGAGAAGTAGTTTTATCTGGGACTGATGAATGCTTATATTGTACAGGATGAAGTAGTTACTGTGCAATGTATATATACAGGAGAAGTCGTACTGCATTGCACTGTAATAGAAACAGGAGACAGTAGTCAGTTATGTGCAGTGTATATATCCAGGAGAAGTAGAATGTAAATCTGTAGCCACTGTGTAAATACAGAGAGAAGTAGTACTGTGCACTGACGTCATATTTATACAGGGTTGATGTTAGTACGTGCACTGAATTATATACAGGGGTGAAGTAGTACTGTGCACTGTATATATACAGGACAGAATAGTACGGTGCAGTGTATTATTACAGGAGAAGTAGTATGTGTGCAAGTGTTATCTATACAGGAGAAGCACGCGTCCTGTGCAAAGTATATATACAGGAGAAGTCGTACTGGCATTGCCAAATCTAATAAGGAGAAAGAGGAAGTGCTCAGCTGGTGGGGTGTGTTGTGGCGTCTTGGTTCTGATTGCAGCTCCAGGTGCTCTGTGTGTGCAGTGAGAAGCAGGAGATCCCCTGACCAGCCAAGGGCCTGTATTTTCTCCCAGGGAGAGTGCAGGTCTGGAATGAGCGCGGATTCGGACACACAGTCCGCAAAAGGCCTCACCAGTTGTCTGCCGGGACGATAGGGCGTGCGGGGGGAGTGGATGAGAAGGGCAGCAACCGGCCAAGCAAGCCGCAAGTGAGAAGGTCTCGAGCGGTTAGGCGATAAGATATAAAGTAGTGAGCAGTGTGCAGCTCCAAGGTCGCAGCCAGAAAAACGTGGACGCCGAAGGCCCAGGTGGAGGGTGAGAGGTGCAGGACCCAAGCAGCGCCCTTATGGAGAGCCTCACAGCTAAGTATTCACGGGGGGGTGACCAGGAGGTGGTGTGCGCACTGCCCAGGGAGGCCTGCATTGTCACCTATAGCACCCGCATTGTCAGAGAACCTCGGGTGAGTATGAGGAGCCAGTAATGACCTAGTGTGGCGGCTCCCGGAGGCAGTCTAGGAAGAGACCCGGGCAAAGATGGCTACAGCGCCCAGGGCCAAGCCAGGTGGATCTAGCGGAGAGATTTAAAGCAGCTAAACGTAAGGAAGGCAGCAACTCCTCTGGAGTGGAAGTGAGACCATAATCCTGCCGCACAGCAGGCCCTTCAGAGAGAAATGGAGAATTTTAATGACCGGTTGGTCGAGCCACATGGCGGTGGAGGAGGGAGGAAAGGAAACCCGGAGCGAAGGGGCCTCCTAGTCGCTGAAGGATGGCCTGAGGAGGAGGGATGGAAGAGACGCGAGACAAGGAAGCCTCAGCAGGTGTCAATCTGAAGTCTGCAGCAACATCAGCAAGAATCAGTCTACAGCAGGGCCTGTGCCTCTGCAGAGCAGGTGGTCTGCAATCAGACTCAGCTCTGCTGGTGAGGGGGAAGATGACACCAGCGGCCAGGGTCGGAGGATGAGGAGCAAGGGAAGGTAGAAATCATCGAGTCTACCCTAAAGGCCTTGGTCCATGAATGGAGACAGGCGTTATGGTGATGATCTGGGACCGGAGATGAAAATAATGCTTCGGACAAGGCTAAGAGATATCGGCCAGAGGGAGGTAGAGACTTGTATATATGTGCCCCACCCCTGTGCACCCCCCGCCAGAGCGCAGGGAAAAGCCGTTTGCGAGGCCCACTTCCAGCCACAGCGCGAGTTCTGTTGTGGACCCTGAGAAGGAGTGGGAAAGATAAACACCTGTGGCATCGCTAATGACAACGGACGTCACTCTGTTGTGGTAGCAAAGTGGCGTGGGGCAGACATCGGCAATGAGGAGCCGAACAGTGAGGGCGGCCGGGGACGGGGCACGGCATGTTCGGTGCTGGTGGCTACAGGTCGTCCATTAGGTGACGAGAGGGGGGGCGGCCTGCATAGAGCCCGCATGTGAGTGCATCGGCTGCCCTGGAGCCTGTGGCAGCTGCTTAAGCTGGTTGCCCGCTGACTGTGACAGGGGGGCAGTTGGGGCAAAGGGATCCCGATCCTCCTGGAGGAAAACAAAAGGACGTCGGACTGGATGGGACTGTCTCAGGACTCGGGGTCACGGCCCGCGGTCCTGGGGAGATAGTTCCGATCCCCATTGGCAAAGATGCAGCTGGTCCAGCCACCTGGTGTGTGGAAGTATTGTATGCCATCTTGAGTGTGAATAGTGGTGTGAAGGGGTCGGTAATGTTTGTTGTAAAGTGGTGGGTCTGTAGGGTCAGTGGTGGCGGCTGGTCAATATGCCCCCTGGATTGGCGGGCATCTCAGCGCGCAGCTTTATGCGAGTGTCGCTGTGTGGGGCTGCTGAGGTGTATCCTCACCCCCATCACCAGGGACTTTGTGTGGACGGCAGTGGACGGGCCTCTGGGAGGCCCTCGGAAGGGTGAGAGAGAAATGAGTGAATGTAGAGGGGCAGGAGAGATTGATTATCCTTTCTGGACGACAGGCTTGGCCCTGTCACGCCTTACGAGAAGGAAAAGAGGGGGAGGAAACTGTGTTGTCTCTCCCGACAGCCGGCCAGTGGGACTCGTAGGATGTGGTTCGTCCTTCAGCTGGGGGCAGTGATGGTGCCCTCAAGGGCAAAAAGTGTAGAGCTCCTTCTGAGGATGAACATTCAAGGCAGTTGACAGTTCTTTGCCTTGATACAGGTCCCGTGTATGGCACCCCCCATTTTGACATCGCTTTTTCGGCCGGAGGGACCTTGAGCTCTGTTGCTCGAAATGATGAGATGAGGCGCAATGAGGCAGGATGCGGGATTCGCTGTGCAAGCGGTACTGTGTCCCGTTCAAAATGGAGGTCAAGAAAGAAGTGACCGCTTTTTAACATTAATGAGTCACTTTAGGCATGGATATATGACCTGGTTTGAACAGGCTATGGCGATAGTTAGGTGGCAGTCCAATTCAAAAAGATGGATGAGTTTGGCATTGGTCAGGAGCCTGGACATTCATGGTTTAAGTTGAGGCGTTCAGGAGGCCTCACGTCAACACATTCCCTCTCAGCTTTCTTGGGGAGGGACAGAATCTGATCTTTTAACCAGGGGAAGCCAAAGGTCTGCCACAGATGCGGTGTGAATTCCCACGAACTATAGGCCAACTGCCATGTGCAGAAAGAAGTGCGCATATGTGCGGTGGGGTTGGTCATGCTTTGCCGCAAAATGTGAGCAGATAGGTGTCATCTGTGTGGTGAGCTTGGTCACAGTCAGTCGCTGCCCTCGCTACTTTGCACAATATAGTCGGAGCACCAGTGGGAGAGAGCCGAGGTGTTGCTCCTGTGTGGAGGGTTCTGTAGGGATGAAGGGGCAGAGGGGGCAAGGAAAGAAAGGAAGGCAAAAAACATGACGGCCTTCTAAGTTGAGGCGAGACTTGAAGCCGTAGAAGGAGCGCAGAGAGCGTGGGGAGCCCAAGGGGGGGCTGCTGGGGGTGAGCCCATAGACCCTGTTCCTGAGACAAGTGCTGCGACAGCTGAGGCCCTGGGGAACAGGACTTGGATGAGCGGTCAAGGCGCTGGAGATAGACGGAAAGAGGAAGAGGCCATCACCACTGGTTCCTCTCTTTATGATGGAGTATGGATGGGACAACTAGGAGGGTGGTCTAAAAGAAAAAAGTTTAAAATAAGAGGGTGCACAAAAAGAAAAAAAAAAAAACGCAAAACTGTAAAAGCTGCAGCCGCTTCAAAGGAAGGCCAAACCACCTCCCCTTGCTTGTTCTCTCAAACCGTTTCCAGCCCTCAAGGATATCTCCTCTCGGAAGAGGAGGGGGTAGGGTGAGTGTTGGTAGGATCCGGAGTCAGTGGCGGTAGTCTGTGGGGAGGCACCGAGTCTCCCTCAGCGGAGGATACTGAAAGGTCCTCGATGAGGTGGGGAAAACGTGAGCAGCCCGGAGTTGTGAATTGGGGACGATGAGTCTGACGGTGGGTGTGACCAAAGGGGGCAATGGATTATGTCGTCTCCCTAAGCGTAGAGGTTTGCTCCCGTCAGACATCGCAATGTGGTTGGCACGGGAAGGGGAAAAAAAAGGTACAAGCGACGTCAAATCGCACCTATCACTCATGATAGGCTACCTGGCACTCCGTCAGTTACCGCTTGATGCACGGTTTGTCCATGTGATGTCGCCAGCAGTTTAAAAGTCGATTGTCGGCTAAGGATTTGCGGCCTTGATTTTCTCGGCCTTTACCTGAGTTGAAGACAGCCATTTTATTTTGCAGGACTCGAGGACCAGGAGCACAGATTGGCGCGTGTAGTAAAGACAAAGAGGGAATTGGAGCCACGGCGGCCTTCCATATTGGGTCTCGTAGCGGACCGAGCAGCGTATAGCGGCGGGCGTACTTTTTACCGCCCACCGGCTTAGGAATGCGACGGGTATATGGTGAACGTTAGATTATCGAATTGGGGAGGTTGGGACGGGAAGGGTGCTGATTCCTGGATGTCATCATGAAGGGACAAGAGAACTTCGCCCTTATTAATATCTATGGTCCCCAGTCTTGCTGGAGTAGAAAGGTGTCTCTTTATGAGGATCAAGCCCTACCAATTTTACAGTCCGGAAGGACGGTGGCTTTGAGGGGACTTAAATGCTGATCACGAAGCGGTTTCGGTCCCCAGGATAGGGGAGGTTCCAGAGACAAGCTGACTTATGATGTAGTAGCACTAATAGCATAGCTAGTGTAGGCTCGCTGGTGGTTGGATGTCCACATCCGGCACACCCCAGGCCACGCGGGGTTACCTATTAAGGGGGTAGCTGTAGGTCAGAATAGACAGGTTTTATTTATAAGGAGGGGGGGAACCCATTTCTGTTTTAGGCAGTGTCCGTGGTGATGGTGGAGTTCTCCTGGCCACTGTTACTAATTTGTTTTATATGAATTGTTACAGAGACCGCCCCCGGATGGGGAAGAGGTAACTGGAAGCTGAGATTCGTCTATCTGGAAGAGCGGAGGATTCAGGACAATCCTTTGGGACTTTCTCAGAGCCATTAGGTACCATTGCTGGGCCTTTGTAGCAGAAGAAGTTAAGTCAGAGTGCAGTTGTGGGAAGAGCTAAGAAAAGGGTGGCGAGATTCTTCCGCAAGCTCTCGAGCCTCGAGGAGCATGGAACTGGACGCCTCTTGTATCAGCCTGAGGATGGAGATAGGAAACTCGAGATCTGTCTCGACCTGGAGGTAGTCGTCGAAGGACATCCCAGAGGAAATCCTTGCTGAAGAGGTGTCAGTACAGATAGCCAGCATCTTTGTTTTGAGAGGGATTACGGGGGAAATACCGCTCGCACCGACCCTTTACGGAAACTGCAAGATGTCAGTGAAGGGTACAGTCTGTCACATGGACTGGTGTGACAAGTACGTTACACCGGTCCCAGATAAATGGTCAGATTCAGGGATTTGGAGGATGCGTCAATTGTGTACTCGCACCTCTTGGCAGGGAAGGATATAGTCGGGATGTTGATGTCAGCTTTCCTGGCTGAAACTGTCCCTGAGCCAGAGTGGCCCCTCTCTGATGTTTAGAAGAGAATGATCAGGGAAGAGGCAAGTCAGCACGGCATTGAAGGGCTCGCCCTCAAGAAATCGCCAGGGCCCGGAATGGCCTTAACATCGATTTTATAAGACCTTTAAGGACGCCTTGTGTTCCCCTCTTGAATGGGCAATATAATGAGGTCTTCCTCGGGCGCTCTGACGAAGTTCAAGAGGAGGTCAGCCCTGATCAATCCTGTCAAAGGGTATGTACAGGATCCAGATTCTCGTCTTTGAGAACTGGGCGTCCCATAGACGCTTCTCAATGCGGACAGAAAGGTTTGGCAAGTGCTTGTTAACGGCCCTGGTGCAGTTTGCGCCCCGGCTCTTTGGGGGACCCAGCACTGCTCTGTCCAGGACGCCCAGTACATTTAGTGCTGTGCTTTGTGTCAGGAGGCAGTGGAGCAGGGCAGGTGTGGTTAACTGTGATTAAGGGGTAATTGCGTCCTTGGATCAGCGCACACACAAAAATGTGCGTTTTTTGATCGGGTGTTTTGTAAAAGACGAGTACCTGGTCTTTATCCGTTCGAGGTATGGGCCTGCGTGGTGTGGTTTGTCAATTGGCTCTTAAAGGGTTGTTGTACGCAGGTGGCATAGAGTTTGTCCCGCGGTGAGTTATTGTTGGATTGCCGCTCTTTGATGGTCGGTCTGGCTGTTCGCCTATGGGTTGGTTCCTCTGAGCCCAAGGAATGTGACGTGGTTCTCAGATTGACCCATTCCTTAGGAGGGTTGATGTGGGACGTTGGTTGGGGAGTAGGGATGGACCAGGCGGCACGGTAAGCCACTCTACGGTGTGTTAGGTATGCGATGATGTCACCATTGTTGTGTCCTGAGAGGGGAGGGGCGAATGGGTGACTGTCGGATTGGTCGAGGTTGCCCGCTACTACGGAGGGCTTCTGGGTCCAAGATCACCGGGATTAAAACGACGTGAGAGTCCTCTGGCCTGGGAGAGGGGGTGTCCGTGTGCTTTGATATCCCGGGACCATATTCCAGGGCCCCAGGACTCTGCCAAAGTATTCGGCATCTAATTTGGCCAGGGGGATTACCCCATGCAAATTACTGAGGACGCAGGCTTAAGATCGTCCGCTCGAAGGTTGGACCAGTGGAAGGTGTTGGTCTTGGTGACCCTTGAAGGGAAAGGTGTTGAACTTGATTAAACTGACTGCTCCCATTGCTTGATTATATCTGGGGCAGGGTATGTGGTCTTGCCAAGCCTCTGTGGTGCTTCGGGTCTCTCCGTTCATGTTGCTTCGCGAGTCTTGTTATGCGGGATTTAATGGGAATAGGCGTGACCTAATCAAGGAGGGAGGTTACTTTAACGCTACTAGAGGGGACAAGGAGGGTTGTGTTATGGTCAACCCGTGTGGGTGGTTACTAGTGAATGACCTTTCTTAAAATTAATTGTAACAAAACCTCTGGAAGAGAGGGCTCTCGTTGCGGATATACTCCTGTAGGGTGATGGTTGGCGGGCATTCTTCCAGGAATGGAGACAGGAGGGCAAGTGAAGAGCATCTTCTGGCAAACGCCTCACATGGGCTCTTCCGGCTTACTGCTACCCCGGTTCTGAAGGTGATCGATCCGAGTGGCTTGCGGAATGTGGGAGATTCAGGACCCATGTCGAGGAAACTCCTTGACCAAGAGGGTTCTGTTGACCCATTTTCCAGAAGCACTTTTGCCGTTCTCAGGGATTGCCCAAGTCGGGATTGGGGTGGAGTTGAGATTTTGAATTCATCAGGATCCCCTTGAAGTTTTGGGAACTTGACTTGGCGCTGGCTTCCATGGAAAGCGGTGTGTGAGGGACATCTGAAGTGGTAGGAGCTCTGAGGAGGAAAGGGGTGTTTGGTGTCCCCGGGAGGAGTGCGTGGCCCTGCTGGAGAGCATGCGTGCCACTTCTGATTCGTGATTCATCTTTTACACACAGAGGTGTACAACCCGAGTGGGACGCGTTCCATCCATTGGCCGGGGTGAGCCGGTCTATGCCTATGCGGAGTGGGCCTATGGAGAGGCCTCTGATGGATTCAGAGGCCTGGTGTTGGTCAGGGACCGCCTAATGCACGGTTATTTCTAGTCAGTCTAGTGGCAGGTGGTTGAGTCCCCACGTGGAGACGGCACTTTGGTGGGTGTCTTTGAGTTTATTAGCTGTGCAGAATAAAACCCTCCCGGGGAATTGGATGAGGTGTGTTAAGGAACATTCCCCCCGGGTGACTGGTGAAAGGTTGACGCTCTCTTGGAGTATTGAGAGGCTGGGCACGGGGGGCCTATCTCTTAGTGTAGACCCGTAAGTCTTTCCTCTCCCGCCGTGGTTGAAGGTGCGCTCTCTGGAGTATGAGAGGCTGGGCACGGGGAGGGCCTCTCTCCTTAGTGTCCTTAGTCTGTCCTCTCCCTGCTGGTGAAGGTGGCTCTCTTGGAGTATGAGAGGCTGGGCACGGGGAGGGCATCTCGCTTTGGAGGGTGTTTCTCCTTAGTTGTCCTTAGTCTTTTGTCTCCATTCCGGGTGTTGGGTGATTTGACACTGCAGATTTTTGTTTTGAGGATCGGTTAGATGTGGGGTGCAGGCGCTGAGAACTTGGGCTTGGGGAAATAATAATGATAATTTGTGTTAGTTTTTGAAGGTTGTGTTTTTTTGTGCATTAGGTAGGGGGGTGTTAAGGGGGGGGGGGTGGTGAGTATGTTCTCAAAAAATGTACAAAAAAAAAAATGCCAAAATTAAAAAAAAAAATTACAAAAAAAAAAAAAAAAAAAAAAATTATGTTGTCGTCATGTTGATTTTTCGTTATGATTATTGTATATATTATATTGCTTATTAATGTTATTTGTGTTGCATTTTCTGGCAGGGGACCCGGAGCGTAGTTTGTAGTTTTGTGTATGATCCCGGTGAGGGCAGGTTTCGGTTATTATTATTGGATTGGGTCAGTGTGAGCGCGAGGTGTGAGGGGGGGGGCGCGATGTGGTGTAGGCTGGACCGCGATTGTTTCTGTTGTACGTTGATGATCGTTATGTTAAGTTTTATACTTTCATATAAAACCAAAAGAGTTACAGGAGAAGTAGTACTGTGCACTGTGATATACAGGAGGAGAAGTTGGTGAATGTGCACTGTGATATATATAATATATACAGGAGAAGTAGTTCCTGTTGCACTGTATATATACAGGAGTGAAGTGTTGAGTTACTGTGCACTGGTATAATACAGGAGAAGTAGTAATGGTGCAGGGTATATATACGGAGAAAGTCAGGAGAATAGTACTGTACACTGTATATAACAGGAGAAGTATACTGTGCAAGCGTCTATACAAAGGAGAAGTGTTAATGTGCACTGTATATAGTACAGGAGAAGTCGTACTGGCCACTGTGTATATACAGGAGAAAGTTAGTAGTAATGGTGCACTGTGTATATACAGGAGAAGTAAGTACTGGCAGTGAGTGTATAATACAGGAGAAGTTAGTACTGTGAAATGTATATATAAAGGAGAGTAGTAATGTGCACTGTAACTATATATAAAGAGAAAGTAGTATTGTGCCTCTGTAATATACGGAGAAAGTAGTATGTGCCCCCCACCCTCTATATATATACAGGATGAGTAAAGTACTTGTGCACTGTAATATACAGGGAGAAGTAGTAATGTGCACGATATATAACCATGAGAAGTCAGTACGTGCACTGTATATATATATAACAGGAGAAGTAGTATGTGCATGTATATTATATATATATATATAGGAGATAAGTAGTACCTGTGCACTGCCCATATATAAGGGAGAAGTATACTGTGGCACTATAGTAGGCAAGGAAGAAGTAGTACTGGGCACTGCCCATATACCTACAGGAAGGAAAGTCGTACTGTGCAATGTTAGATATACAGGGAAGTGTACGTGCACTGTATATATATATACGGAGAAAGTATTAGTACTGTGCACGGTATATATACGACAGGAGACGTAGTTACTGTGGACTGTATATCTACAGGAAGAAGTAGTACTGGGCACTGTATATATATACAAAGTAAGTACTGTGCAATGTGTATATATATACGGAGAAGTAAGTAGTACTGTGCATGCCCATATTACGGAGAAGTAGTACTGGCACTGCACCATATATACAGGGAAAGATAGTTATGTGCACTGCCCATATATACAGGAGAAGTAGAGTACTGATGCACTGCCCATATATACAGGAGAAGTAGTACTGTGCCAACTGTATACTATACAGGAGAAGTAAGTACTATGCCACTAAAATTTTAATGAGTATATACACAGAGAAGAAGTAGACTGTGCATGTATATATAAAGGAGAAGTAGTACTGTGCACTTATATATACACAGATAGAAGTAGTAGTTAATGTGCATATATATATACACAGGAGAAGTCGTACTGTGCAATATATATTAAACAGCAGGAGAAGTAGTATGTGACACTCTGTTATATACAGGCGAAGTAGTATGTTGCACTGCCCATCTATACAGGAGCCCAGTAGTATGTGCATGAGTATATATACACAGGAGATGTATACTGTGCACTGTCCCATATATATTTTTCTCTCCTTAGTGTCCCTTAGTCTGTCCTCTCCCCCCTGGTGAAGGTGCTCTCTCTGGAGTATGAGAGGCTGGGCACGGGGAGGACCTCTCTCCTTACTCCTCTCCGAATGTGCACTTCACGCATTAAGGAGAGGACAGACTAAGGGGCACTAAGGAAGGAGAGTCCTCCCCGTGCCCAGCCCCTCATACTCCAGAGAGCGCACCTTCAACCAGGAGGGGAGGACAGACTAGGGGCACTAAGGAGAGGGCCCTCCCTGCCACCCCTCATCCTTCCAAGAGCGCACCTTCCCCAGGGGGGAGACAAACTAAGGGACCTAAGGAAGAGGAGGCCCCCCTCCCACTACACCAGAGAGCGCACCTTCACCAGGAGAGAGGACACTGAAGGGACACTAGGAGAGAGGCCCTCCCCGTGCCCAGCCCTCATACTCAGAGAGCGCATCCTTCACACCGGAGGGGAGAGGACAGACTAAGGACACTAAGGAAGAGGCCTCCCCGTGCCAGCCTCTCATACTCCAAGAGCGCACCTTCACCAGGGAGAGGACAGACAAGGACCACTAAGGAGAGAGCCCTCCCCCGTGCCCAGCCCTCAACTCCAGAGAGCGCACCTTCACCAGGAGGGAGAGGCAGACTAAGGACACTAAGGAGAGAGGGCCTCCCCGTCCCAGCCTCTCATACTCCAGAGAGCGCACCTTCATCACCAGGAGGGAGAGGACAAGACTAAGGGCACTAAGGAGAGGGCCCTCCCGTGCCAGCCTCTCATACTCCAGAAGAGCACACCTTCACCAGGAGGGAGAGGGCAGACTAGGACACTAAGAGAGAGGCCTCCCGTGCCCCTCTCTCATACTCCAGAGAGCGCACCTTCACCAGGGGGAGGAGAGGACAGACTAAGGGACACTAGGAGAGAGCCTCCCCTGGCCCAGCCCTCATCCTCCAGAGAGCGCACCTTCACCAGGGGGGGAGGACAGACTAAGGGACACTAGGAGAGGTCCTCCCTCCGCCCAGCCTCATCATACTCCGAGAGCGCACCTTCACAGGGGGGAGGGGACAGACTAAGGACCTAAGGAGAGAGGTCTCCCCATGCCCAGCCTCTCATATCCAGAGAGCGCACCTTCACCAGGAGGGAGAGGACAGACTAGGGACACTAAGAGAGAGGCCTCCCCGTGCCCAGCCTCTCATACTCCAGAGAGCGCACCTTCACAGAGGGAGAGGACAGACAAGGGACACTAAGGAGAGAGGCCTCCCCGTCCAGCCTCTCATACTCCAGAGAGCGCACCTTCACCAGGGGGAGAGGACAGACTAAGGCGAACTAAGAAGAGAGGTCCTCCCCGTGCCCAGCCTCTCATACTCCAGAGAGCGCACCTTCACCAGGAGGGAGAGGACAGACTAAGGGGCACTAAGAGAAGAGGTCCTCCCCGTGCCCAGCCTCTCATACTCCCGAGAGCGCACCTTCACAGGAGGGAGAGGACAGACTAAGGGCACTAAGGAGAGAGGCCCTCCCGTCCCAGCCTCTCATACTCCAGAGAGCGCACCTTCACCAGGAGGGGAGAGGCAGACTAAGGACACAAGGAGAAGGCCTCCCGTGCCCACTCCCTCATACTCCAGAGAGCGCACCTTCACCAGGGAGGGAGAGACAACTAAGGGACACTAAGGAGAGAGGCCCTCCCCGTGCCCAGCCTCTCATACTCCAGAGAGCCACCTTCACCAGGGGGAGGGGAGGACAGACTAAGGGACACTAAGAGAAAAGGCCTCCCCGTGCCCAGCCTCTCATACTCCAGAGAGCGCACCTTCACAGGGGGGGAGGGACAGACTAAGGACACTAAGGAGAGAGGTCCTCCCCTGCCCCTCTCATATCTCCAGAAGCGCAACCTTCACCAGGAGTAGAGACAGACAAGGGACACTAAGGGAGAGGCCCTCCCCGTGCCCAGCCTCTCATACTTCCAGAGAGCGCACCTTCAACCAGGAGGGAGAGGACAGACTAGGGACACTAAGGAGAGAGGCCCTCCCTTGCCCAGCCCTCATACTCCAGAGAGCGCACACTTCACCAGGAGGGAGAGGACGACTAAGGACACTAAGAGAGAGCAGGCCCTCCCCGTGCCCAGCCTCTCATACTCCAGGAGCGCACCTTCACCAGGAGGGAAGGACAGACTAAGGGACCTAAGGAAGAGGTCTCCCCCCGGGCCAGCCCTCATACTCCAGAGAGGCACCTTCACCAGAGGGAGAGGACAGACTAAGGGCACTAAGGAGATAGGCCCTCCCCGTCCCAGCCTCTCAACTCCAAGAACGCACCTTCACCATGGGGAGAGGCAGACAAGGGGCACTAAGGAGAGAGGCCTCCCCTTGCCCAGCCTCTCATACTCCAGAGCGCACCTTCCCAGGGGGGGAGAGGACAGACTAAGGGACACTAAGGAGAGAGCCCTCCCCAGTCCAGGCTCCAGAGAGCGCACCTTCACCATGGGGAGAGACAGCTAAGGACGACTAAGAAGAGAGCGGCCCTCCCCGGGTTTCCCGCCTCTCATACTCCAGAGAGGCTGGGCACGGGGAGGACCTCTCTCCTTAGTGCCCCTTAGTCTGTCCTCTCCCTCCTGGTGAAGGTGCGCTCTCTGGAGTATGAGAGGCTGGGCACGGGGAGGGCCTCTCTCCTTAGTGCCCCTTAGTCTGTTCTCTCCCCCCTGGTGAAGGTGCGCTCTCTGGAGTATGAGAGGCTGGGTCCCTGCTGAAGACCCAGCCAAAACCATCGTCATGCTGGAGGTCTAAGCCAGACCCATCTTCCTACTGGAAGACCCATCCATAACCATCTTCATGCTGGGAGCCACGGCCATGAACCAGCTGCCATGCAAGATGACCCAGTCCAAACCGAGTTCAACTGAGAACCGGGCCATATCTCAGCCCTCATGCTGGAGGTGCCAAGCCTAGACCCATCTTCCTTCTGGAAGACACGGGCATGAACCCAATCTTCATGCTTGAGACCGCCACAATCATTTTCTACTGGAGATCTAGCCACAACCATAGTCATGCTTGGAGGTCCAAGCCAAGACCCATCTTCCTAGTTGAAGACCCAGCCACAAACCAACTCCAAGCTGGAAGACTCGCCCATGACCCATCTGTATGCTGGATACCAGACACCGGTCACAAACCAACTTCATACTGGAGACCTGGCCATGACTCGCTTCATACGTGGAGGTCCAACCAAAACCATCTTCCGCTGGAAGACCCAGCCACAAACCATCTTCATGCTGTAAGACACGGCCATGACCTATCTTTATGTTGGAGACCTGGCCACAAATCATCTTCATACTGGAGACCCGGTCACAAACCATCTTCATAGTGGAGACCTGCCATGACTCAGCTTCATGCTGGAGTCCAAGCCAAGAAAACATCTCTTCCTGCTGGAACCCAGCCACAAACCATCTTCATTGCTGTAAAAGACGGCCATGAACCCATCTTTATGTTGGAGACCTGCCACAAATCATCTTCATACTGGAGACCTGGCCATGACTCTGCTTCATGCTGAAGTTCCAAACCAAAACCATCTTCCTACTGGAAACCCAGCCACAAACTCTTCATGCTGAGGTCCCAGGCATGACCATCTTCATGTTGGAGACCTGGCCACAAATCATCTGTCATCTGAGAACTGGCCATTACTCAGCTTCTTGCTGGAGTCTAAGCAAAGACCCATCTTTATACTGGAGAGCCCAGCCACAAACTCGTCAGGCCGGAAGTACAGCCATGACCCTCTTCATGTTGGAGAACTGGCCACAACCATCTTCATACTGAGACCTGGCCATGACTCAGCTTCATGCTGGAGGTCCAAGCCTAGACCCTCTTCCTGCTGTAGACCAGCCACAAACCACTTCTATTCTGGAGGTCCAATCAGAGACCCATCTTTATACTGGAAGACCCCAGACAAACCATCTTCATATGCTGGATGTCCAAGCCATGACCCATCTCATGCTTGAGAGTCCCAGCATGACCCACTCTTCGGTGAAGTCCAGCCAGACCATCTTCATGTGATGGGTCCAAGCCATGACCCATCTTCATGCTTGAGGTCCAAGCCATGACCCATCTTCATGCTGAGGCAGCGTCTTGCAAGCCATGACCCATCTTCATGCTTGAGGTCCAGCCATTGACCCATCTCATCGTGAGGTCCAAGCCATGACCCATCTTCATGCTTGAGGTCCAAGCCATGAGCCCTATCTTCATGCTTGAGTCCAAGCCATGACCCATCTTGCATGCTTGAGGTCCAAGCCATACCCATCTTCATGCGTGAGGTCCAAGCCATGACCCACTCTCATGCTTGAGGTCCATGCCAAGAAACCATCTTCATGCTGGAAGACCCAGCTACAAATAATCTTCCTACTGGAGTCCTGGCCATGACTCCGCTTCATGCTAGGGTCCAAGACAAGACTCATCTCTCTTCCTGATGAAGACTCAGCACAAACCATCTTCCATGCTGGGACCACTGCCATGGACCCATCTGCATGCTGAGACCAAACCACAACCATTTTCCTACTGGAGACGGGCAATTACTTAGGTTCATGCTGGAGGTGCACGCCAAGACCCATTTCTATACTGGAAGACCCAGCCACAAACCATCTTCATGCTGGAGACCGCGGCCATGACTAGGTTTCATGCTGGAGGTGCAAGCCAAACCCTTTTTTATACTGGAAGTACCTGGCCAGACCCATCTTCATGCTGGAGTTCCAAGCCAAGACCCATCTTCCTTCTGATACCCACCACAAACCATCTGCATACCAGAGCCCGCTTTGACCCATCTTCTGCGGATGTTCTGGCCAAGACCAATCTTTATCTAGAAGACACTAGCTAAGACCATCTTCATGGGCAGCATGGTGGCTCAGTGATTAGCACTACAGCCTTGCAGATTCCTGGTTTAAATCCCATCCAGGTCAGCATCTGCAAAGAGTTTGTATGTTCTCTTCTCCATGTTTGCGTGGGTTTCTCCTCCGGGTCCTCCGGTTTCCCCCACACTCCAAAACATACTGTCGGGTTGAACCTTCTTCATAACAAAGTCCAGCCCATGACCCCTCTTCATGCTGGAAAACTTGTGATGAGTGGTCCAACCTCCAAATTAGAGTCCAAATGGTTGATTGCCTGCTGAGCCATTACTGAGGCGAGACAGGCCAACCATTCTGACCATGGTTAATAAAAGGCGATTGTGTTTTCTTTGGTCAAATCTTGTATTGTCTTCTCTTTTAGTGCGGTTGTATTTCTGGATGAGGGATATTGGTTTATACCTGGGCATATTGCTGTATAATACGGTGTATTTCCCTACATCCTCAACAAGCTGTACGTCTTTTAAATATGAGGAACGTAGGAAATAAGGGACAGGGACCTGGCGCTGCTGCTGGTTGCTTGTGTACCATGTGGGCAGTAACGCTAAGATGGAGGGAATAACCGGGCAAAGTGCCCTGGGATGTGGGTTTAGCTGGTGCCGGGCTCCAGAAGCCTGTGCACCCATCTTCTCCAATCTGTTCCTTGGGTGGTGGGAAAAAAACCCCAGGTTTCTGGTGATGAATTGCAAGGTTATACGATTTCCATCGTTACCTGGAAAAGGTGCATTGATGATGTCATCTTCATTTGGAGGGGAACAAAGGTTTCATTAGAAGAATGCATGCCGTGCCTTAAAGGGGTTTTCCTCCCATGAAGACAAGTTTCTTGGATGAGATTGTGTGGATGAGATTTCTGTCTCTCTGCTGTGTGTCTGTAGCCACGCCCCCTGCACGGAGCTCAGAGACACCCACTGATCACATCCTGTTGCCACATTGTGATAACACTGAGTAACATTGTCAAGTAAAGGGTTAAAATTATCTTTATTATGTTAACATCACTACGAGGGGATTGAGATGTGAGAATTTCCTACAACATAAAACTGAATATGAGGGTAAATCCTCTGCGCCTTTCCTGGATATTGAACTCATCAAATAAGAAAATGGCAAAGTACACTACGAGATGCATTAACCCTTTAATGCTCTGCGCCGTAGCTCTACAGCGCAGAGGTATAGGGAATGTATGAAGAGGGCTCACGAGCTGAGTCCTCTTCATACAGAGGTGGGGGTTTTGCAATTCCGCACAACCCCACCGCTACTACCCGCGTCATGCTTGCACACCGTCGCGCTATTAACCTCATTTCGTTGTCGCCGGCGCATTTAAAAGACGGCAGAGCGCGTTGCCATGTAGCCTCGGGTCTTCGTTTGACCCCGAGGCTATCTGGCATCTGCAGATTCGTTACAATTAGCTTGCTCATTGTAATGAATAGCTGCAAAAATGCCATTACTGCAATCAGAAGTATTATACGAAGTATTGCAGATATATGGTAGGAGCGATCTGACCTCTAGGGTTAGGTACCGTTAGATGTTCTAGAAATAGTGGGAAAATTTTTTTTTTAAATAAAAAAAAAAAAATAAATTAATAAATCGCCCCCCTTTCGCTAGAACTGATATAAAACATAATAAACAGTAAAAATCACAAACACATTAGGTATCGCCGTGTTCCCAAAATGCCCGAATCTACAAAATATAAAACGGTTACGGCCGGCAGTGACCTCCGAGCGGGAAATGGCGCCCAAATGTCCGAAATGCACTTTTACAACACCTTTTTCGATTACATAAAAAATGGAATAAATGATCAAACTGTCGCACAGACCTCAGAATGCCAACAATTGAAAACGACAACTCATTTGCAAAAACTAACTCCTCCCCCGACTTCCGTGCGCCAAGTATGAAAAGTTTATTAGCATCAGAAGGGCAAATTTTTTTTCTTTTTTTTTGCACACATTCGTTTAATTTTGAAAATGTATTAAAAAACAATAAAACCTTATAATTTTGGATCACAACCCATCACACCAGTTCGCATCAACCAAAAATAATCTGAGGTGCTATTTGGAGTGCACAGTCCAAGTCGTAAAAATTGAGCCCACAAGAACGTGACGCATGTGCAGTTTTTAAAAATTTTTCCACATTTGGAATTTTTTTTCAGCTTCGCATCCTCTGTATGATATCGGCATCCTCTGTATGATATCGGCTTCCTCTGTATGATATCGGCATCCTCTGTATGATATCGGATCCTCTGTATGATATCGGCATCCTCTGTATGATATCGGCTTCCTCTGTATGATATCGGCTTCCTCTGTATGATATCGGCATCCTCTGCATGATATCGGCATCCTCTGTATGATATCGGCTTCCTCTGTATGATATCGGCTTCCTCTGTATATATCGGCATCCTCTGTATGATATTGGCATCCTGTATGATATCGGCTTCCTCTGTATGATATCGGCATCCCCTGTATGATATCGGCTTCCTCTGTATGATATCGGCTTCCTCTGTATGATATCGGCTTCCTCTGTATGATATCGGCATCCTTGCTATGATATCGTGCTTCTCTGTATGATTCGTCGGCATCCTCTGTATGATATCGACGCATCCTGCTGTATGATATCGCTTCCTCTGTATG
Source organism: Engystomops pustulosus (assembly GCA_019512145.1). Classification (NCBI taxonomy): domain Eukaryota; kingdom Metazoa; phylum Chordata; class Amphibia; order Anura; family Leptodactylidae; genus Engystomops; species Engystomops pustulosus. The sequence continues at coordinate 71,529 of WNYA01000435.1, read as the reverse complement.
ATATCGGCCACCTCTGGTATGATATACGGTCCTCTGTCTGATATCGGTCATCCTCTGTAGGATATCGGCTTATCTGTATGATATCGGCTTCCTCTGTTATGATTATCGGCTTCCGATATCCGGCTTCCTGTATATGATTCGTCGCCGATGACGGCTTTCCGTATGGATATCTGCTATCGATATCGGCTTCCTCTGTATGATATCCTTCTTTACGCTTCATGTATGATTATCGGCTCCATATCGGCTTCCTCTGTATGATATCGGTCATCTCTGTAGATGATCATCGGTATGCTCTGATATTCGGCTTACTCTGTATATATCGGCTTCCTCTGTATGATTATCGGCTTGTATCGGCTTCATCCTGTATGATGATAGTCGGCTTCCTCCTCTGTATGATTATCGCATCCTCTGTATGATATCGGCATCCTCTGTATGTCGTCCTATGATCGGCTTCCTCGTATGATATCGGCTTCGTAGGCTTCCTCTGATGATATCGGCTTCCTCGTGTCCGATATCTGCTCCCTGTATCGCATCCTCTGTATGATATCGGCTTCCTCTGTATGATATCGGCTTCCGATATCGGCTTCCTCTGTATGATATCGGCTTCCTCTGTATGATATCGGCATCCTCTGTATGATATCGGCATCCTCTGTATGAATATCGCATCCTCGTATGATATCGGCATTCATTGTATGATATCGGCTTTCGATATCGGCTTCCTACTGGTATGATATCGTTCTCCTTGCTAGATATCGGCTTCCGCTTCTCTCTGTCCCATATGGGAAATGTATTTTATCCTAAATAAAAGCGTCTACAACCGCTCTAATATTACAGCAATTGTATCTTCCATTTTCCTTCCGTTCGTGCGACTTTCCAAACTTAATGATGAACAGATATTATGGGGAGATTAAAACGTTAATTAAGTGACATCGTTATGTGTGTTTATATCTATAATTAATCTCCACATCACTGCAATATATAACAAATAAAATAAATTGAACAATACTTTTTGTCTTCCCTTTTTATAACAATTTTATAACCAACAGAGTAGCGGGAAAATCCAGAGGGGGAGCAGGTCCTTCCTCTGCTATCGGTGTGATAGGATCCTGCTCTGTACACCTGCTCAGCACCTGCACTCCCAGACGGCTGGACAGTGCAGTACATGACCCCTGGTCCATGAACTCGCCCTACGAGTATTGTGTTGGCTCCTGTGTCACGGTTACATCGTCCGTCACGACCAGAAGAGCTTTTTTTGCAGGGACTATGGGGATTATAGCACTGACTGCTGGTCATTACTTTGACTATTACCTGCTGCTGACACTCCCTTTCTAGCATATGTAAAGTGGCCTAGCGTTGACCTGGTCACAGTGTTGCTTGATCCAGGTGGAACAGACCTCGTCCATGCTGGACAGATCCGGCAGGAGGATTGCAGGAAGAGGGAGATGCGGCAGTAAAGTATGGAATAAGTTCTCCCAGGGGCACTCCCCATATATGCGCATGTAAGGGATCCACTGGTAGATGGTAGAAGGGAGGCCATTGATGTTAGCAGCAGCAACGGACTACACACACGTCGAGAGTCTGTAAAGATCAACTCACAGTTCCTTTATTCCAGAAATCGAACACAGCAATGACAACAGGCCGAGGTAGAAGTCCAGTCTGCTGGTTGGATAATGTCTGGAATATGATGCTCACATGCTGCAAGGCCTAATAAAGGGTTAATGCTTACTCTTCAGAGTCAACAGTCAATTACAATAAATCCACAATGGCAGACAAGGCCCACATTATTATGAGTCCAAAATTATGGGTTAATGAGTACCCTCTTATGATAGGAGAGTCACCTTTGCCTATAAATAGAACGTAATTAAGGACATTCTATGGCAAACAGATCCCACCCCCCACCCCTCTGTGATTACCGTTGTTTCTCTTTCCTTATCCCCCCCATTTCACAAGAATTGGTCACTAGTGTTTCCTCTGTCCCTTAGACGGTGTTAATTCGGTTTCCTGTGAATGGTAGTACTGTGTGTCTCCAAGGGCCCATGGTTTTTCTGTGTTTAAACAATGACTCTCTAGAACATGAAACAATTAGTACTTCAAGAAAAACTTAGTCTAAGCACAATATTTAATTTCTGCGTTCAAGGATCTGTGATCATATCCCTTATAGTCTGGGGTGGTCAACCCAAGGATTGAGAGGATGGAAGCCAGAAAACGCCTATTAGACAATTGGGCCAACAGTTAATAATGGGTTTGGTATTGTTGATTTGTTAATTCATGCTGGTAACTGTGGGTGGGTATGTCCCTTCTTATCAGGGGACTCTTGGGAAAAGATCTACGATATTTTGGAAAATGTCCCTGATTTTCCATACTTATTAAGTGTAGCCACACCCCTCTCAAAGACCGATGGGGCGGATCGATTATGTGTTAAAAGTAACATTGCCAGCCTTGAAACCTTGTTGTCCTGCAGGGAAGATTCAGGCTGGCAAGGACTTCCAAAATGTTTCATCGGTTTTTCCCCACGCGCGGATCTTATGCCAATCATAATTAGTAGAGGTCTGTCCTTTTTTTATTTAATCCATTTTTATTTTTACTGTTTGTGTTATTTTGTCTGTTATTTTACCCTTTTTGTAACCATTAAGGCATTGGCCTATTTTTGCATATTAACTAGTCCTTTAATAAGTTTTTTCCTTGTGCTCTCTACGTGTCCCAAACCTCTGGAGAGGGGATTAATTACCGGCTAAGGCGTGTTAATCCCGGTGAATACTTTGGTAGTAGTAGATAAAGACAGGGGGTGTCCAGGTGAAACTTAACTGCCATCTAAAGATGTGTATCTGGGTGTATGTGCGGATTCCTCGGTGGGGTTCTCGTAAGTCATAATACGAGTCCGGTGGCAGCCGTTGTACTGATAACGGTGACCTTTCGGGTGCACGTTGGCCCTGTGTAAGTAGCGTTCCATAGGCACGTTAAGTGGTAGGAGGCGGTACTATGTGGTTTGTGCGCCCCCTGGGGCTGTGCGTTGTGTGTGTCTGGGATCCGAATGCGTTTGGTTTCCCTGACATGAGAATAAGCTGAGTGGGTTTGCCGCCTGTGCTAGGCAGAGTAGGAAATTAAGCGTAAGGATGCCATTTTTGGTGAGTGCGGCGGAGCTTTGGGTAGTTAATTTGCGTGGTTCTCCTGGCGTTACGTGAACCCCGTGTTAGAACCCGCGACTCGGGTTCGTGACGGGTACATGACCTTGTTAAATGTTACATTAATGCGTACAATATTCAATTCAATGTAATTGTAAGCAAAGAAATGACCTCTCTAACCAGCCCGCTAAGCTGGCGACAATTAATGACACCCAGAGTCAACTGGGGGCCGCCATCAAGATTGATGGAGTTAGAATACGGCTTTCTTTTTCCCACCCCCCTCCTTACCACCCCGTTCTGACAGGAGCAACTCTACGCTTAGGAGCGACACTATCAATTGCCCTTGGTAACCCCATCCGTCCCCATTACTCTGGGCCCAGTGTCCCCTCCCCCCCCCCAACCACCGAAACCCTCTCTCCTCGCGGAGGGGAGATCGGTGCCCCTCCCACTGACTACGCCCTGATCCGGCATACCTTCCCTTACTCCTCTCCGAAGAGGAGATACTCCTGAGGCTTGGAAACGTTTGAAGCAGTAACCATCCAGCGGGGTGGTTTGGCCCTTCCTTCTGAAGCGGCGCACGCTTTTACAACGTTTTGCGTTTTTTCTTTTTGGCAACCTTCTTATGCTTTGTCATCAGCACGCACCTAATTGTCCTCATCCATACTCTCAAAAAGAGAGGAACCAGTGGGTGATCAGCCTCTCCTCTCTCTCCAGCCTCCTGACCTCGTCATCCAGGTTCATGTTTACCCCAGGGCCTAGCTGCGCACTTGTCTCTGGAAACAGGCGTGGCTCAGCCCGCTTTTCCATCTGCGACCTTCCTGCCACAGACCTTTTATCTTCACACTACCCTGTCTCACGGGTTCCACAACAGAACTCGAGCCGGGTGGGAAGTGGGACTCGCAAACGGGCTTACACCTGGGGGCGGGGGGTGCCCAGGGTGGGCACATATAACAGTCTACCTCCTCCTCGGCCGAGATCTTTCTTAGCCTTGGTCTTCACTTTATGCTCCGGTCCCAGATCAATAACAAAGCAATGTTCTTTCCAATTGCACCGGGGACTGCGAGGCCCCAGCGAATCCTGCGCAATCAGCCTCCACCCGCCGTGCGCTGTGTCATCTTCCCCTCACGCAGAGCGGAGTCTGATGGCAGACACCCCTGAAGGGGCTCAGAGGGCCGGTAGGAGTCTGCTGATGTTGCTGCCTGAGACTATCGTATGGGACATGCTGAATGTTCTGTTGCAGTCTTTCTCACCATCCTCCATCCTACTGTGACTGAGGCCCCTCAGTACCTCTCACCGGGCTTTTTCTCATCCTCCATGGCTCGGACGGTCATATATCTCCATCTTCTCTCTGAAGGGGCCGCTGTGCTGCAGGATGATGTCTTCATTCACTCCAGAGGTGATGTTATTCTTTAAGTTGAGCCGACTTCCAACGTATCTCCGCTAGCTCACCGCTGGCCATGGTCGCACGGTCCGGGTCTCTCGCGCAGCCCCTCTCGGAGCCGCCACAAGTCTTTAAATGGCTTCCTCATACTCACGGAGGTCTCGACAATGCGGTGCTATAGTGACATCAGGCTCCCAGTCATGGTCACACTCCGGAGCTACACTAAGCTTGAGTCGCTCCAGAAGAGAGCTGGGTCCTGCACCTCACCTCCACCTGTGGGGCCTTACGGGTCGTATATTATGCAAGGCACACAGGATACGTACTTGCGATACTACCGTGTATATGACTTACCTGGTATCATATCTACTTCTTATATGTTGCACAGTACCTTCTTCATTCTCCTTGGGTGCAAGTATTCCGGTAATAAGGCAGTTGCACAGTACCTTACTTCTCCTGTGAATATGGGCATTCCCAGCACTCGTATCAGTGCACAGTACTACTGTCTCACGTGTAATAGCGCCTCACCGTACTACTCATCCTAATCAGTTCACAGTACCTCTTCTCCTGTGTATATTAATAGTGCACGTCTTATTTTCTCTGTGTATATATATTACGTGCACAGCCACCTATTCTGCTGTATATATAAGTGCACAGTCTACTTCTACTGTTATTAGGACGGGCTATCTCTAGTCTATATAATAAGTGCACTGTACTATTCCTCCATGTATATATACAAGTGCACAGTACATTCTCCTGTAATATGGCAGTGCACACAGTACTACTTTCTCCTGTATATATGGGCAGTGCAAAAATTACTACTTTTCACCTGTATATATGGGCAGTGGCCAGTACTACTTCTCCTGTTTATATATGGCGCCAGAGCACAGTACACTACTTCTCTCCTGTATAATATATACACGTGCACAGTACTACTTCTGTATATCTATACAAGTTGCATACACATATACTTACTCCCTGTATATATACAGTGCACAGACTATTTGGTAATATCGAGTACTTCTTCCTGTATATATATATACAGTGCACAGTACCTATTCTCGCTGTATATATAAACAGTGCCCAGTACTACTTCTCCTGTATATATGACAGTGCACACTACTGTATATGCACAACTCTTCATCCTGTATATATGGCAGGAAGTACCTTCCTTTACATATAAAACTATTCAGTGAATCTATCTCTTGTATAATATATCGTGCACAGTACTACTCTCATGTAATATAGGGCATGCACAGTACTGACTTCTCCTGATATATATATAATACAGGTCACAGTACTACTTCTCCTGTATAATATATATAAGTGACAGTACTACTTCCATGTATATTTACGATGCCCCAACATATAACTATCTCTGGTATCGTACTAAGGCAGTCCACATTCTAACTTCCTGTATATATATATAGTGCACAGTACATCTTCTCCTGTAATATAATGCACAGTACTCTCGTTACACATCTACTACTTCTCCTGTATATTAGACCGTTCACAGTAATACTTCTCCTGTTTATATATCAGTGCACAGTACACTTCTCCTGGCAGGAAGATGAGTCTAGGCTTGGACCTCCAGCAAGAAGCTGAGTCACGGCCAGATCTCCAGTATGAAGATGATTTGTGGCCGGGTCTCCAGCAAGAAGATGGGTCATGGCCGTGTCTTCCAGCAGGAAGATGGGTCTAGGCTTGGACCTCCAGCATGAGGCTGAGATATGGCCCGGTCTCCAGTATGAAGATGGTTTGTGACTGGGTCTCTTGCATGCAGATGGGTCATGGCCGTGTCTTCCAGCATGAAGATGGTTTGTGGCTGGGTCTTCCAGCAGGAAGATGGGTCTTGGCTTAGACCTCCAGCATGAAGCGGAGTCAAGGTTAGGTCTCCAGTATGAAGATGATTTATGGCCAGGTCTCCAGCATGCAGATGGGTCATGGCCGTGGCTCCCAGCATGAAGATGGTTTGTGGCTGGGTCTTCCAGAAAGAAGATAGGTCTTGGCTTAGACCTCCAGCATGAAGCGGAGTCAAGGCCAGGTCTCCAGTATGAAGATGGTTTGTGGCTGGGTCTTCCAGCAAGAAGATGGGTCTTGCTTAGACCTCCAGCATGAAGGGGTGTAATGGCCAGGTCTCCAGTATGAAGATGGTTTCTGAACGAGTCTCCAGCATGCAGATGGGTCATGGGCTGGGTCTTCCAGCTTGAAGTTGGTTTGTGGCTGGGTCTCCCAGTAGGAAGATGGGTCTTGGCTTGGACCTCCAGCATGACGATGGTTTGTGGCCGTGTCTTCCAGCATTAAGATGGGTCGAGGCTTGAACCTCCAGCATGAAGCTGAGTAATGTCCAGGTCTCCAGTAGGAAGAGAATTTGTGGCCTGGTCTCTGGCATACAGATGGGTCATGGGCCAGGTCTTCCATCTTGAAGATGGTTTGTGCCTGGGTCTTCCAGTATAAAGATTGGTCTTGGCTTTGGCCTCTAGCATGGAAGCTGAGTCATGGCCAGGTCTCCAATATGAAGATGGTTTGAGGCCGGGTCTCCAGCATGAATATGGTTTGTGGACGGGTTTTCCAGCATGAAGGTGGCTTGTGGCTGGTTCTTCCAGTATAAAGATGGGTATGGGCTTGGAACTCCAGCATGAAGCTTGGACCTCCAGCATGAATCTAGGTCCTGAGAATTAATATGGTTCATTGCTGGGACCTCTACCATGAAGACCAGTCTTGGTTGGGACCTCTAGAATGAAGCTTGATGTTTCTTGGCTGGGCCTTTCTGCATGAAGATGGTTCCCTAGCACGTAGATTGGTTGTTGTACAGATACATCTGTGGCTGGTATTGTGTACACTCCTGATCAGATCTTTAAATGTCTCCGCTGAAGCAGCAGGTGAAAATTCTGAGGAATCTGCAGGAGATAAGAGAAGGGTAAAATGTGACTGTGGTGACCGCAGGCACTAGTGAAGAGGCCTAGACTGGCAGGGGGAAGGGGGGGGGGGGTTACTGAGGGCCTCATTTACAACAAGGGGGCTCCCAGTGGGGTCACCTCTACCATAATCTCTAAGCCTAGGAGAGCAGGTGTTTAGGAGGTGATCCACAGACTTGTACTTACCTGCAAGGTCTTCTGTTCCTCTCGCTGCTGCCTCTGCTTTCCTCCCGGCTGCTGTGGAAAGACAGAATTTATTTATCAATACATTTACTACATTGGTAACAATTTATAGGATGCTAGTGCCCATATACCCCCAAACCCCCAGAGTAGTGCATGTAGCCATATCCCTGCCACCCCTAGGGGGAGCTCTCTGCAGACTGATAGCCCTAGAAATTATTATGCACTGAGTGCCCCCTAGTGACAGCTGTAGGTAGACTGAAGATAAAGGGTCACTCACATGTTACACCTCCTGAGACACTTCGGGATCCACCAACGACGACGTCTGTTCATAAAGAGAAATGAAAAGGAAGACAAATCAGTTCCATGTGATGAGAGGATAAGGATCTGTGCAATGAGATTGTCCTGTGGACATTGAGATGACATCATTACATATATATCCATAATATGACTTCTGGAGACTGCACTCACCTCCTCCTCACGTCCTCTTGTGCACCTTTTACTTCCAGCTCCTCCTCTGCCGCTCTGCTAAACTCCTCTCTCTGCTCCTCCACCTCTTCCTCCTCCACCGCTCTGCTGGCTTCCTCTCCATTCAGCTCTTCCACCTCCTCCTCTTTGATGACAACTTCTACTCTCCGCTCCACATCCTCCTCCACTCTCCGCTCGACCTCCTCTGCCGCTCTGATGACTTCATCCAGTATGTGCTCAACCTCCTCACCCTCCTCCTCCGCTTCTCTGATGACGTCCACCAATATATGCTTCTCCTCCACCTCCTCCATCATCTCCAACTCCTCCGCCGCTCTGCTGACATCTTCCACCTTCTGCTCCACTTCCTCCTCTTCCTCTGCCGCTCTGATGACATCCTCTAGTATCTTCTCAACATCCTCTTCCTCCTCCTCCGCAGCTCTGATGGCAAGCTCCAAAAACCACTTCAGCATTTCCTCCTCCTCTCCTTTGCGTTCCACCTCCTCCTCCGCTCCGATGACGTCCTCCATAATCCTCTCCACCACCACCTCCTCCTCTGCTCCAATGATGTTCTCCACAATCCGCTCCGCAACCACCTCCTCCTCTGCTCTGATGATATTCTCCATAATTCTCTCCACCACCACCTCCTCCTCCGCTCCGATGATATTGTCCATAATCCTCTCCACCACCACCTCCTCCTCCGCTCCGATGTCATCCACCATATACCGCTCCACCGCCTCCATATCGATCCTCTCCACCATGATGTTCTTCTCTAACTCCAACTCCTCCTCGCCTTCCCTATAAGTAAATAAGAAAATGGGGGTCATTTATCTTATCTTTGTCGTTTTTCCTTCTTCTTTAGTAATTTATCAATTTATTACTTGTGATAAATGGAAAATTTTCTTCAGATCTCTTTTTGTCACATTTCTTACAAATGTCTCAAGTCCCTTCTTTGGTCTTACTGACCAAAAACAAATGTCTGGTGGACAAAAAATTGCAGTGCGCAAAAAGTGTCTCAAAATTACAGAAAAACTGGAAGAAAAATAAAAAATAAATGCCCCCAATGAGTGCCCAGAACATGGCCTATGACCTCCACAGATGTAGAAGATGAACATGAGACATTAGTGTGGAAGTCTCAGCAGCCACCAGGGACACCTACACACCCAGGACCCTCTGTACCAGCTCAGAACCGGAAACAACTAAAGTCGGAAAAAAATCTTCCATATGGTTATAATCCATGATAGAGCTGTATGTATGTACATGTATGCACCCGGACACAGCACCCGACACGTTTCATCCAATGAGGACTTAATCATGGTACAAACCTCACTACCTTTTCTGCTGTTTCATTGGTGGGAAACAGTCACATGATGTTTGAGCTTATAGGGACTCAAATTTAAAAGGAAACATCTTATATTTTCATTGATCGTAACACATTAAAAATACGGAGAATAATCCGAATAATCCCATAACTTTGGTATAGGAAAATCTCTCCCGCTATGTAAATATACGGACTTGTCTGCTATTGGTCAGCCTTGAATATATAATTTCCTCACGATCTCCTAGCTCCACCCCTGTTGGGAGCGGTACATGTGGTGGAGGTGCAGGCAGGCTGTATATTACAGGGGGCTGGAAGGCTACATACTACAGGGGATGCCACGCTACATACTTCAGGGGCTTGGAGGGTATATACTACAGGGCGCTTGCTGGTTATATACTACAGGGGCTTACTGTATCATAAAGGGGGCTGGCAGGCTATATACTACAGAGGGCTGGCAGGCTATATACTACAGGGGGTTGGCAGTCTAAATACTACAAGGGGCAGGCAGGCGATATACTACAGGGGGTGTCAGGCTATATACTACAGAGGCTGGCTATATACTACATGGAGCTGCCTATATACTACAGGGGGCTGGCTATATACTACAGGGGGTTGCTGCCTATATCCCACAGGGGGCTGGCTGTATCATACAGGGGGCTGGCAAGCTATATACTACAAGGGGCTGGCAGGCTATATACTACAGGGGGCTGGCTGGGTATATACTACAGGGGGCTGGCGGACTAAATACTATAAGGGGGTGTTAGGCTATGTACTACAGAGGCTGGCAATATACTACATGGGGCTGCTTATATACTACAGGGGGCTGGCAGGCTATACATGACAGGGGGCTGGCTATATACAACTGGGGGCTGGCTGTATAATACAGGGGGGCTGTCAGGCTGTATAATGCAGGGGGCTGGGCTGGCTGTATAATACAGGAGGCTGGCTGGCTATATACTAGTAGGGGGCTGGCAGGCTATATACCACAGGGGCTGGCTGGTTATATACTACAGGGGGCGGGCAGGCTGTATAATACAGGAGACTGGCTATATACTACAGGGGGCTGGCTATATACTAGTAGGGGGCTGGCTATATATTGCAGGGGGCTGGCAGCCTATATACTACAGGGGCTGTCTGGTTATATACTACAGGGGGTGGGCAGGCTATATACTACAGGGGGCTGGCTGTCTATATACTACAGGGGACTGGCAGGCTATATATTACAGGGGCTGGCGGATATATACTATATAGGGGCTGGCAGGCTATATACTACAGGGGGCTGGCAGGCTTTATACTACCATGTACTGCCAGGCTATATACTACAGGGGCTGGCAGGCAATGTACTTAAGAGGCTGCCAGGCTATATACTACAGGGGGCTGGCAGGATATATACTACAGGGGGCTGGCCGGCTATATACTACAGGAAGCTGGCAGGCTATATACTATAGGGAGCTAGCAGGCTATATACTATAGGGAGCTGGCTGGCTATATACTAAAGGGGGATGGCAGGCTATATACTAGAGGGGGTGGCAGGATTTATACACTACAGGGGAGGCAGGGGCTGGCAGGCTATATGCTACAGGCAGGTGGCAGGCTTTACACTGCAGGGGCTGGCAGGCTATATGCTTCCGGGGGTCAGGGGCTGGCAAGCTATATACTACAGGGGGCTGGCTGTATACTACAGGGGCTGGCTATATACTGCAAGGGGCTCGCAGGCTATATACTACAGGGGGGTAGACTGGCTATAAACTAGAGGGGGCTGGCAGGCTATATTCTACAGGGGGCTGATTGGCAATATACTACACGGGGCTGGCTATATACTACAGGGGCTGGCCGGCTATATACTAAAGAGGCTGGCAGGCTATATACTATAGGGGGTTGGCAGGCTATATACTACAGGGGGCTGGCAGGCTATATACTACAGGGCGCTGGCTGGCTATATACTACCGGGGGCTGGCTATATACTACCGGGGGCTGGCTGTATACTACAGCGGATGGCTGTATACTACAATGGGTAGGCTGGCTATATACTACAGGGGCTGGCTGTATACTACAGCGGATGGCTGTATACTACAATGGGTAGGCTGGCTATATACTACAGGGGCTGGCAGGCTATATTTTACAGGGAGCTGACTGGCAATATACTACAGGGGGCTGGCTATATACTACAGGGGGCAGGCAGGCTATACTTGACAGGGGGCTGGCTATAAACAACAGTGGGATGGCTGGCTATATACTACAGGGGGCTTGCTGGCTGTATAATACAAGGGGGGCTGTCAGCTTGTATACTGCATGGGGCTGGCTGGCTTTATAATACAGGGGGCTCGCTGGCTATATACTACAGGGAGCTGGTGGCTATATGCGACTGGGGGGCCTACTATATATACTGGGGGGCTTACTATATACTACAGGGGCTGGCTGGTTTTGTACTGCAGGGGTTGGCTGGCTATACACTACAGGGTCTGGCTATATATTGCAGGGGGCTGGCAGGCTATATACTATAGGGGGCTGGCTGGCTATATACTATAAGGGGCTGGCTATATACTTCAAGGGGCAGGCACGCTATATACTACTGTGGGTGGCAGGCTATTTACTATAGGGGCTTGCTGGCTATATACTACAGGGGCAGGTACGCTATATACTTCAGGGGCTGACAGGCTATATACTACAGGGGCAGGTGGTTATATACTACAGGGGCTGGCAGACTATTTACTACAGGGGCTCACAGGCTATATACTACAGGGGCTGGATGGCTATACACTACAGGGGGCTAGCTGGCTATTTACTACAAGGGGCAGGCAGGGTATATACTATAGGGGGTGGCAGGCTATTTACTATAGGGACTGACTGGCTATATACTACTGGGGCTGCCTATATACTACACAGGGGAAGCAGGCTATATACTACAGGGGCTGGTGGCTATATATTACAGAGGCTGGCAGGCTATTCACTGCTGGAACTGACAGGCTATATACTACAGGGACTGGATGGGTATACACTACATGGGCTGGCAGGCTATATACTACAGGGGACTGGCAGCCTTTTTACTATAGGGAATGGATGGCTATATACTAAATGGGGTTTCCTATATACTACAGACGGCAGGCAGGCTATATACTACAGGGACTGGCATGCTATATACTTCAGGGGCTGGCAGGCTATATACTACAAGGGCTGGAAGGCTATACACTACAGGGGGCTGGCTGGCTATATACTACAGGGGCTGGCAGGCTATTTACTACAAGGGGCAGGCAGGGTATATAGTACAGGGGGTGGCAGGCTATTTACTATAGGGACTGACTGGCTATATACTACAGGGGGCTGCCTATATACTACAGGGGGCAGGCAGGCTATATCTACGGCGTGGCAGGCTATGACTACAAGCAGGGCTGGCCAGGCCATTACTATAGGGGGGGAAGGCTATATACTACAAGGAACTGGCAGGTCCTATTTAACTAATAGGGGCTGCTATTTACTACATGAGGCTGCCTATAAACTATACAGGTGGCAGGCAGGCTATTTACTACAGGGGCTTGCAGGCTATTTACTTACAGGGGCCTTGCAGGCTTTTACTGTACAGGGCTGCAGGCTATATACTACAGGCGCTTGAAGGCTATATACTACAGGGGGCTGGCAGGCAATTTACCAGAGGGGGCTGGAAGACTATGTACTACAAGGAGCTGGTAAGCTTTATACTACAGGGGATGGCAGGCTACATACTACAGGGCCTGGCAGGCTTTACACTAAGGGGCTGCTATACACTACGGGACTTTCGGCTTATACTAACGGGCTTGCAGCTATATACTACCAGGCGCTTTGAAGGCTATAACTACAGGGGCTGGCAGGCAATTTACCAAGGGCTGGAAGACTATGTACTACAGGCTGGTACTTTATACTACAGGGATGCAGCTACATTACACAAAAGGGGCCTGCAGCTTTACACTAAGGGGCTGGCTATACACTACAGGGGGACTGTCAGGCTATATACTACAGGAGGCTGCAGGCTATATGCTACAGGGCTGTAGCTATATACAACGGAGCTTTAGTCCTATACTAAATTGTGGTATAAAGGTAGGGGTGCGAAAGTGCCGGTTTGTTGTAGACGCGCTTCCCAAATTAGAAAGGATCCGATTCAACTGCTTGGTTTTGATGAGGTTTTTTTCGTTTATAAATTGGTCTACCCCCTTCATCAGGTCCGTAAGATTTACTGTAGGGTAAGTTGTTTAGGAAAAGCTGATGGGATAATTAGTGGTCAACAGGGGTAAGTTGGTCCAGATATGCTGGCTGCTTGATCCAGTGTGGATGGGCTGCCTGGCGTAAGCGCACGTGGCCTGACCTAACAGGGGCTGAAGGCTTATATGCTACAGGGGGCTGGCAGGCTATTGCTACAGGGGCTGGCAGGCTATATACAACAGGAGCGTCATCCATATACTAAATTGGCTTGAAGGCTATCACTACAGGGCTGGAAGGCTACATATTAGAGGGGGGTGGAAGCTTATTACTACAGGGGGCTGGCAGGCTTTACCACTAAGGGGCTTGCTGGCTATACACTACAGGACTGGCAGCTATATACTACAGAGGCGGGCAGCTATAAACTACAGGGGCTGACAGGCAATATGCTACAGGGCTGGCAGGCTATACACTACAGGATCTGTCAGTCCTATACTAAATTGGCTGGCAGGCGATATATTACAGAGGCAGGCATACCTATGACTGATCTATAACTGCAGTGTCTGAGGCTATATACTACAGGGGCTGGCAGGCTATATACCGAGGCTGGGGCGCTTCGTAATATACTAACAATGTCTTGTTGGCTATATACTACAGGGAGGATTCTGGCTATATACAACTGGGGTTGGCTGTATACTACTGGGTCTGGCAGGCTATATACTACAGGGGGTGGCTATATACTACTACAATGTCTTGTGGTTATATACTACAGGAGGCTTGCTGGCTATATACAAACTGGGGCTGGCTGTATACTACGGGGTCTGGCTGGCTACATACTCTGGGGCTGACAGGCTATAATACAGGGGGCTGGCAGCCTATATACTACAGGGGGCTGCGGCTATAACTACTACAGGGGCCTGGATGTATATACTGGGGGCTGCTGGCTATATACTAGGATTGTGACCAATGCATTCCCCCCCCCCCCCCCCGGCTTATACTCAGTCAATAGAGTTTTCCCGGTTTTGCATGTTTGAAATTAAGTACCCTCGGGCTTATACTCGAGTATGTACAGGTAGGTATTTTTTGATGATGTCAATACTCCTGTATATTACATGCTATAAGTGGTTACAAAAACTGTTTGGTGAATTTTTGCATTTTGTGAATTTTTACATTTTTGTCGTTCCCGGATCGTACCTCATATACATATTCATATTATTGATAAAAGATATTCCTCCAGCTCATTAGTATATGGGGCAGATAGTGTGTAGCTAATTATGTCCATGTACCCCACATGACCCCCCAGCACTGGTATCCAAATATCTATTGTGTATCATGGGCTCCCCCACAGACACAGGCTGCACCGGGACCATCATGTCCTACTCTGGCCAGAGGTCATTACAACGCACCACCGACACTATGACAACTCTGCCTGGAAATACTAGAATTGGTCCCCATACAGGAATCATGTAGAGAAGGGGGACCCCCAGATACAATGTCCCCTCCATATAGATACACAGCCCACACCATTGGACTCACCTCAATATCACAACTCAGTCTCTATCTCAACTCAAATCACCAAATCACCAACCAACAAACTGCAAAAGATGAAGATTAAAGAATTTCCATCACGAAGAGGAGAGAGCGGATAGAAGAGAAGGGAGAGAGACAGTGACTTACCTCCAGCTCCTACAACAACACCAGAGGTGTGCAGGCCTGCATTCTCCTTATATACCTCCTCATATGTGATGTCATAATGCAGGGGAGGACCAACGAACATTCCGTGACAATCACAGAGTTCCGTCACAATCCTGCATTCATGTTTAACTCCTTAGTGACCAGATATTTCTGGCCTTTTAGTATTGGGATCATAGTAGACGATCATGTACCAGACATTTGTCTCCCAGCACTTCCCTCTTTTACTTGCCAGGGCCCCTGAGAGAGAGGTGACATCTGTGGTGTAACGTTTCCCTTTGCTGCATATTTCGGTGAATATGCCACTGTGGGGTCTGTAGATCTCCTCGCTTCTTACTGTTTAGGAAAGTATCATTTCTTTCTATAGTATCTCTAATTTGGTACAGTTTTAGAGCAATTTAGATTTTCATGCACTTTTTTGCACTTTATTGATGTTTGCTGCAAAGTTTGCCATGAAGTGGGCCGTGTGAAAAAAAAAATTTATTCTTGCCGCGCAAGAATTTCTGGAAATATTTGGTTCTGACAGAATTGGAGACAGCAATGGACGCGCGGCGCCCTACAGGGGCGGTAAGGTGCGGCACCGTGTCTGCTCCGTACCCGGAAAAAGATAGAACATGTCCCTATCTTTTCCCGTAAATACGGCGCCGTCGCCATGTATCTCTATGATAGGGGCGGGGGTGAGCTGCGCTCACCTCCTCCCTCCTCCCCCGTGCACTGCCGTTGCCCGCTACGGTACAGTACGGCGGGCAATGGCAGTGTGAATGTAGCCCAATCTTTGTTGCATATTGCAGGAAAGACTTAACCGGTACACTGATCTCGGGTGTTTATCCCATCAATCGAAGCTGCTTCAAAAGATGGCGGTACAGGCGATCGGTGGCAACGATCGTCGCTCACAGGGAACGTCAACGGGGAGCGGTCGATTGGTTGCCATAACAGCCTCGGGTCTTCCAAAGACTGTCTTGTTTTAACCATTTCATTTTGTGATTTGCACATTGTAATGAATTAGTAGGAAAATCCCCATATACTGTAGTAGGCCATGTATGATCAGACACCTAGGGTTAAGTTAGAGGAAGCTGTGACTAATGCATTTCCCAACCTCGGCTTGTACTCAATTCAATAGGTTTTTCCCAGTTTTTGGCGGTAAAATTAGGGTCCCTCGGCTTGTACTCGAGTATATATACGTAATGATAAAACCTAAAAATTCAAATCACCCCCCTTTCCCCTAACTGATAAAATATGAATAAACAGTAAAAAGCATAAGCACATTAGATAAACACGCGGCCGAAAATGCCTGATCCAAATTCATAACGCTTTTTTCACTAAGTTTTACCAGTAAACGAAAAATCGCGCCCAAAGTTTTTGCCATTTTGAAAAATTTTAAAAAATCCAAAAACTGATCAAAAGTTTGTACAGTCCTAAATATGGACATTGAAAGGTCCATTAAAAATCTCACAAATGACACCACCCCACAGCGTTGTCCCCGAAGGATGAAAGTGTATCAGCACCAGAAAATGGCAAAATCCCCCACAATTTTTTGTAGTAGGTATTCATTTTCGTAAATTTATAAAATTATAAAACCTGTAAAATTTCTTATCCCCACCGATCGCATTGACCCAAGAATAAAAGTACCACATGTCATTTGGGGCGCACAGCGAAGCCTATCATCCAACCCCACAAAAAAACGGCACAAATGCGTTTTTTCATCTTTTTCACATGCATTATTTTCCCCCCCCTGCCCGTTACAACGTGCAGAATATTCAATACCGTCACTATCAGGTGCAATTTGTACGCAGAAAACAGCCCTCGCACAGCTCTGTAACATGGGAAATAAAAAAAAAAAAATTTGAGGTGGGGAGTGAAAAATGGAAATGAAAAACCAAAGGTCCCCAGGTGGTTAAGGGGTTAATAATTTGTGTTGGTCACGAAGTGACAAGGGCGGTCCGGGCTGTCAACTGTAATTAAGGCAAATGCATCTCCTGGTTGTCTGCTTATATCTATAGGGTTTAGGGCGCCTTTAGTTTTTATTTCGGTTTTATTGATATATTTTGCAGTTGGACTCTCATCAGATTTTAGTTCTTTCCAGTTTTATTGATTTTTATGTCGGTGAACATATTAATACGCGGCATCTGTGAGCTCTGCAAATGCCAGCTATACATTTAGGAGAGGTGAGGGAAATGTTTTCTGTTTGGGAGCACATTTTTGCCATCAAAGTGAACTTTTAAGTATTTTGTATAAAATGTCTCAGATCAGTCCCTGTCCCCATGGGCGCTCAACAATCTAATCACCTACCAGGATGTTTATGAGTTCATAAGAAGGTTCATACAGTAAGTTACAACCAACCCACAACATCCGATAATCCGTATTTACAGCAATCATGTGGTGAAAAGGAGCCGAGTAGGAATAAATACTCAGGTTAATGTCAGGTGGAAGGACTGAGGAGGTAATACACAGTGAGTAGGTGCTATAGGTACATACAATACAATTAATAAAGCTTTATTGATCCCTGAGAGATTTGTGATGTACAATGGCTCCAGCATTCAAGTACATGGACAGCCAGGGACACAGGAATAGGGGCAACAGTCTATGGTGTGGTGTGGGTTATATAATGAAGGCTCTGTCACTCCTGTGGCTGCACCCCCCCGCCCCCCCCTTACCCTAATTATGCCGCTGCTCCAACCTTTGTCCTGCCCAGCAGAAGCCAAGGATACGCATCACGTGTTGTCCCTGACAGCCAACTAAACTCAATCCGCACCATCCCCCGGCTGCTGTTCGAGTCATCATCCACTCAGGTTGCTTAGTTCCTGTCGACAGTTTCAGAAGCTCCAACGTATCTGAAAGTAATGTGTATTGTACAGCAGCCAGCCCGACAACCCAGCTTTCGCTAGTACCAGTATTTTCATAATTTATTATTGTTATGAGCAAAACCCCCCAATTCACGATTAAGATACATTTCTGCATTCAGTGTTGCTACACACGCATTCTCAAGGTATGTTTGCTTCACAAATGCATAAAACAAAATGGTAGGTTTCCTTTAACCCTTTCTGCACTTGACGTGATTCTACGTCATAGGATGTGGGTCGTTTCCGCACTTGACGTAGAATCACGTCATGGGCGTTTGCCCGGGCTCAGAAGCTGAGCGGAGCTGGGGATCCCGCAGTAACAGCGCGATCCAGACTCTTTACCCTATAGACACTGCGGTTATATTGACTGCGGCGTCTATGGTGCATCGGGGCGACGATCGCACCCTGAGTTCTGATAAGGACCCCAGGCTGCCTTAGTAGCGTGCCTGTTAGGATCATGCCAGAATGCATAGTGCTGACTATGTAATATGCTGCATAAACTTAGTATATGCAGTATATTACAATGAGCCGTGAACACTTGTTCATTGCCCACCCTGGGACAAAATAAAAGTCCCCTGAAGTCCCATCCCATGCAGTATCAATAAACAAAAAAAAATGAAAAATCACCAAAAAACCCCACACATATAGGTATCACACACGTCCGTACACAACCCGTACATAAAATAAATTGTCACTAACCCGTCGGTGAACGCTGTAAAAAAAAAAACACAAAAAAAAAACTGCATAAACGTGATCAAAAAGTAAATTTACCCCAACATCGCCAAGAAAAAGTACAGCTTGTCCCGCAAAAAAAAGCTCTAAAACAGCGCTGTAACAAAATATATAATGTTCTGCCCATTGTTACCTGGCGATGCAAAAACAAGCAAATTTCTCACAAACGAGTTCTATTCTCTGCAAAACAAGTTAACTGTAAAAAAAGCCAAATAATGGGGAATCGCTGTAATCGTGATGACCCGGAGAATAAAGAGAACACATTATTTTATGGTGCATGAACTCCGGAAAAGAAAAGGCTAAAACATAAACACAAATAATGATTTTTTTTAACCACCACCAAGAAGAGTTAATAAAATCTGATTGCTAGCTATTTGCGCCCCCTGTAGAAGCATCTAAAGGGTTAAACACAGTTCTAAGTAGATTTTTCCACATTGAGGGTGTAGTTTTTCTAAAATGGCCCATTTATGGGGTGTTACTGCTGTTTGAGGCCTCTCACAGTCACTTCAAGCTGAGCAGGAAGCCTCTAACTGTGGGTTTTTGCGATTTCCATAAAAATGAGGAAATTTGCCAACCGAACAATTCTGAGCCTCCTAACAACCTAGAAAAGAGAGAGGAGGCGTAAAACCCTCCGCGATATAAAGCAGACAATGGAAATGTTAGTTATAAAGTCACTGCAAGACGATCTACTGAAAGCAAGAAATTTTGAACTTTGAAAATGAATAATTTTTAGAAATTTTGTACCAATTTACATTTTTTCATAACTAAACCAAAGAAGTCTAAAATTTTTCTATCCTTTGCATAAACATGTGTGACGGAAAACATCCCTATAATCCCCTGGTTATTAATAACCTCCTATAATGCACACAGGGCAAATTTTAAAAAATCAGCCTGGTCCTAAAGGTCTAAAATGGCTTAGACACGAAGGGGTTAGTTAATACAAGAGAGAGGGATGGAGGGGCCACAATGAGGGGGAGATCACAGAAGTCATAAAAAAACAGGTGGAAACAACATAGGAGGAAGTATGCGGCCAAAAGTGGCGCAGAAGCCCTAAAATAATCTTACATGCTAGAATATATCTGCATCACTTACGATTATTTTTCGCCTTTCCGCCACCTCCACCTCAGGGGGGCATGGAGTGGGCACGGCCGGCGGGGAAGTGGGTGCCATTGGTTGGGGGTAAGGCGCGCCTCACTTGAGAAGTCACTGGCTGAAGTCTTGTACGTTCTGGAGGTCGGCAAGTCTATCATAACATCATCCCCCTTGTTTGAGTGTGGCCTGGGATTGGGGGCGCGTTTTTTCTTCTCCCGCTTTCAATCTGGGGTGTCAGGAGCTTTGGAGGACCTCACAAGGTCTTGTAATGGCTCCTGTGTACAATTTTATTGAGAGCAGGAACCGATTGAAGTCCTTCTCGTTTACAGGTGGTGGGTGGTTTGGGCTCTGGGCTGATCCACTGCTGTGTGCCAGTATCATTCTGCTCACATCGCACTCTTTAGTATTTGTATTCTCTCACTCAATTTCTTAACCATTAATAGTATCCCGGTACCACCTCACCTCTTCCACATGACTTCCCTAAATCTATAACAATCCGCTGTGTCTTGGAGCGACGTTTAGGGTTGGGTGTCTAGAGTCAGGATTGAAGCAATGGTCAGGGTTGGGCGCTACGTCAGGTTTGGGTGCTAGAGTCACAGTTGGGTGCTATTGGCAGGGTATTGATCAAGATAAGGTTTTGGTTTCTAGGTCAGGGTTGGAGCTACGCTCTTTGGTGGGTGCTATGGTCATAGGCTGCAGGTGACTTAGATAACTGAGTGTTTGGTCGTCCACCTATGGCAAATGGTTTAATGTGATAAATGTAAGGTTTGCACCTGGGGCCAATATACCCAACAACATATGTCCTTGGGGGAGTAAATTGGGAGAGTCTCTAGTTGTGAAGGACCTGGGTGACTATGGATTAATTAAATAACAGCACAATGTCAATCAGCTGCCTCTAAAGCTAGCAGATCTTGTCATGTAAGAGTCTGGACTCTGGGGATAGGATTTAATATTACCACTATCAAGCACTGGTTCGGCCTCACCTGGAATATTGCCATCCAGTTTCTGGGCTCCGGTCCATAAAAAGGAGCCCTGGAGCTGAGCGGGTTCAACTAGAGCCACCAAATGATAAGGGGGTATGGAGGGTCTCAGTTATGAGGAAAGATTAAACAACTGGATTTATTTAGTCTGGAAAGAACATAACTACAGGGGCATGATAATTTATATATAATGATGGTCCATACCAAAAATATGGGGAAAAGTTGTTCCGGTCAAATCAAACCAAAAAGACAAGAGGGCGAGTCTGCGTCTGGAAATCAAGGTTTTAATCACCAGAGGGACAGGGCTTTTTTACCAAGAGAACTGTCAGTCTGGAATAGCCAAGCTCAGGCGCTGTCACAGGCGAGACGCAGAGAAGCTCAGGCGCTGGTCACACAGAGACAGCAGAGCTCAGCGCTGGTCACAGCAGGGACCACAGAGAGCTCAGGCACTGGTCACAACAGGGACAGCAGAGAGCTCAGAGCAGATCACATCAGGGACAGCAGAGAGCTCAGGCGCTGGTCACAGCGGACAGCAGAGAGCTCAGGCGTCTGGTCACAGCAGGGACAGCAGAGAGCTCAGTGAGCAGAGCACATCAGGACAGCAAGAGGCTCAGGGCCTGGTCACACAGGGTACAACAGAGAGCTCAGGCGCTGGTCACAGCAGGGACAGCAGATAGCTCAGGCTCTGGTCCACAGCAGGTACGCAGAGATCTCAGTCGCTGTCACCAGCAGGGACGCAGAGAGCTCAGGCGCTGGTCACAGCAGGGACGGTGGACACAGAGAGCTCAGGCGCTGTCACACAGGACAGCAGAGAGCTCAGGCGCTGGTCACAGCGGGACGGGACAGCAGAGAGCTCAGGCGCTGGTCACATCAGGCGGGACAGCAGAGGCTCAGGCGCTGGGGTCATCAGCAGGACAGGGACAGCAAAGCTCCTCTGTCACAACAGGCAGGACACAAGAGCAGGCGCTGGTCACAGCAGGGACAGCATAGAGCTCAGGCTGCCTGCACATGCATGGCAGCAGAGAGCTCTCGAGCAGAGCACAGCAGGACAGCAGAGAGCTCAGAGCGCTGAGTCACAGGCAGAGACAGTCAAGAGCTTCAGGCTTGGTCAGCCAGCATGGACAGCAGAGATCTCGGCGTCGGTCACAGCATGGACGACACTACTCAGCCGTTCACGCAGGGACACAAGAGCTCCATGGACATACAACAGAGACAGCAAGAGCCAGGCCTGGCTCACACAGGACAGCAAGAGCTCAGGAACAGCGCTGGTCACAGCAGGTACACAGATAGCTCAGGCAGCAGCCACAGCAGAGGGACAGCACCGAGAGCTCAGTGCGCTGGTCACAGCAGGACAGACAGCAGGCTGCAGGACGCATAGGCCACCGGCGCTGTCACATGCATGACTAGATCTCAGGGCTGGTCCAGCAGGACATCGAGAGCTCAGGCGCTGTCCCCAGGGACCGGACAGATGAGCTCATGCGCTTGGTCCACAAGGACAGCAGCAGCCAGTCTCAGGCGCTGGTCCAGCATGCGGTACAGCAGAGAGCTCATGGCTTTCACTGGGCGTCAAGACTCAGGGCTTCACAGCAGGACGGGACGCAACTTGCTCACAGCGGACAGCAGATAGCCTCAGGGCGCTGGTCACCGCAGGGACAAGCAGAGAGCTCAGGACGAGCGGCCATCAGCTGGACGCAGATATGCTCGCAGGCAGAGTCACATCAGGGACATGCAGAGAGCTCAGCGCGCTGGTCACACAGGGGACGGACTCAGGACCTAGAGCACATGCAGGCTGCGAATCACGCAGCAAAGGGACAGCATAGATCTCAGGCGCTGTCACAGCAGGGACAAATCTCAGGAGCAGCCATGGCCAGAGGCATCAGGCGTACAGCAGGGACAGCAGATGAGCTCAGGTGCATGAGCACACTCGGACAGCAGAAGAGCTCATGCGCTGTGTCACAGCACGGACCACAGATAGCTCAGGCAGAGCACAGCAGGGACGCAAGAGCTCATGAGGCAGATCAACAGCAGGAGAGCGTGCAGCAGGGAGAGCTCAGGCGCTGGTCACAGCAGGCAGCAAGAGTCTCCGGATAGAAGCACACAGTGACAGCATAGAGTCTCAGGGCGCTGATCCCACAGCAGGGACAGCAGAGAGCTCAGGTCTAGACCAGCAGGACAGCATGTCAGGAGCAGAAGCGTAACAGCAGAGCTCATGGTATCACAGCGAGACACAGAGCTCAGGGCAGCACGAGCAAACCAAGGCCTGGTCAGCAGGACAAAGCATAGATCTCAGGACGCAGAGCACAGCAGCATCGAACTCCAGGCGCTGGTCCAGCAGGGCTCAGCAAGAGCTCAGCGCTGGTCCAGCGGAGGCCACAGAGAGCTCATAGCGTGACTGTCCAGCAGGGACAGCAGAGAGTCCATGGGCGCAAGGAGCATCAGGCTGAATCAGAGAGGCTCACGGAGCAGCAACACAGCAGGACAGCATATAGCTCACTCGTCAGCCAGTAAGCCACGCGATCGAGGACGCCCAGACAGAGAGAGCTCATGCGCAGATCAGGCAAGCACGGACAGCTAGTAGGCTCAGGGCACTGGTCACAGCGTTGACCAGAGAGCTCAGGCAGCTGTCACATCAGGACAGCATATGCCTAGGAGCTGAGCACACAGGGACCGACAGCGCAGGCCGGCTGGTCACAGCAGGGACAGCAGAGAGCTCAGGCGCTGGTCCCAACAGCAGAGCTTCGTTGCACAGCAGGAGACTGCAGTGTCTGCTGTCCACAGCAGGCGCGAGGAGCTCAGTGAGGCAACCCATCAGTGACATCAAGAAGCTCAGGAGCTGGCAAGCATGCAGCAGATATCCATACAACACGGTGCAGAGAGCTGAGAGAGCACAAGCTAAGACTCAGGCGCTGGTCACAGTCGGGGCAGCAAGTAGAGCTGTCATAGACGCAGAGCTATCGTCACAGCAGCAGCAGAGCGCTCAGGCGCATGGCACACAGGACAGCAAGAGATCAGGCTGCGGTCACCAGGGACAGCAGAGAGCTCGAGGGGGGTCCAGCAGACAGCAACTAGCGCGTCACACGTGACGGTAAGCTAGAGCTCAGGCTGGTCACAGCAGGGACGTACCAGCAGAGATCTCGCAACATCCAGCAGAGAGCTCAGCAGTCAAAGGGACAGCAAGAGCTCAGGGCATAGCACCGGCAGGACAGCAGAGAGCTCAGGACGTGCCTAAGGCGAGCCAAGTGGCACATGGACAGAGGCTCAGGCGCAGCACAGCAGGGACAGCGAAAAAGAGCTTCAGCGCTGGTCACAGCAGGACGCATAGAGCTCAGGAGGCAGAAGCACACAGTACGACGTCAGAGATCTCAGATATGCAAGCACAAGCTGACAGCAGGAGCTCAGGACATCAGTAGGGTTCAGTACAGAACATCGCGACAAGCAGAGACTCAGTCGGTACACAGCAGGGGACAGCAGAGAGCTCAGGATTCAGAGCACGAACTGCAGACAGGAGCAAGCACGCAAGACATGTGCCCTCAGCTGTCACGCTCAATAGCTCTCACACGCAGGGACAGCAGAGAGCTCAGGCGCTGGTCACAAAGCATGGACAGCAAGAGCTCAGGCGCTGGTCACAGCAGGGACAGCAGAGACTCATCGCTGCACAGCAGACGCGAATCGCGTGTCACCAGAGGACTCAGACAGGCGCTGGTCACAGCAGGACGGAAGCAGAGAGCTCAGGCGCTGACGTCAGCAGCATGAGATCTCAGGAGGAGGCGCAGGCGCAAGATCAGGTCACACAGCAGGGACACAAGACTCAGGCTCTGGTCACAGCAGGGACAGAAGCTCACGATCAGAGGGCCAGAGTCAGCAGGCTGGTCACAGGCAGGGACGATCAGAGAGACTCAGTAGATCAAGCACAGCAGGACAGCAGAGCTCATGAGCAAGCACAGCAGGACAGCAGAGAGCTCCAGAAGCTCTTGTCACAGCAAGTGACAGCAAGAGTCTCAGGAGCAAGACACGCGGGACGTCAGAGAGCTCAGAGTCAAACACGCAGGACAGCAGAGATCTCAGTAGGGCAGACACAGGCAGGGACAGCAGCAGCTCAGGAGCAGAGCACAGCATTGGACGCAGAGACGCAGTGCGCTGTGCACCGCAGGGACAGCAAGAGCTCAGTGAAGCACACCGCAAGGGGCACATAGGCTCAGCTGCAGCGGGTCCACAAGGGCCGAGAGAGCTCACAGGCGCTGTCACAGCATGGACAGCATATACCACTAGCAGCCTCGGTGCACGTCAGGGACAGCAGAGAGCTCATGCGCTGGTCAAAGCAGGGAACAGCAAGAGGCTCAGAGCGCTGGTTCACAGCAGGACAGCAGACGCTTCCAGGCGCTGGTCCAAGCAGGGAACAGCGAAGCGCAGCAGCTGCTGGTCACAGCAGGACAGCAGAGAGCTCAGGCGCTGGTCCAGCAGTGACCGCAGAGACTCATGCGCTGGTCCACAGCAGGACGCAGAGAGCTCTGATAGAGCAACAGCAAGGGAACAGCAGAGCTCAGACAGAAGCACGCGGACAGCAAGAGAGCTCAGGCGCTGGTCACAGCAGGGACAGCGAGAGCTCAGGAGCAAGAACACAGCAGGGACAGCGAAGAGCTCGAGCAGAACACACAGGGACAGCAGATTAGCTCAGGACAAGCACGCAGGCACAAAGCTCAGGAGGCCAAGCCCAGCAGGGACAGCAGAGAGCTCAGGCGTGGTCCCAGTCATGGACATCAGAGAGCTCAGGAGCGAACCGCAGGGCAGCAGAGCGCTCAGGCGCTGTCAACAGCAGGGAACAGCAGAGAGCCAGGCGCTGGTCACAGCAGGACAGCAAGAGCTCAGGCGCCTGTCACAGCAGGCATCAATAGAGCTCAGGCGCTGTCACGCGCAGTACAGCAGAGGAGCGCAGTCCTGGTCACAGCAGGGACCAGCATAGAGCTCAGGCGCTGGTCACGCAGGGACAGCAGAGATCTCGGCGCTGTCACGCAGATCTGGTGCTTCTTCTCCTCGCTGTGGGGGCTTTGCCTCCTGACTTTGTTGACTGTAAGGTCCTTCCCCCACCTATTTAGGTTTCTTGTTTTGTACTTCTTTCCTGTGACCAGATCCCTGAAGATCTGCGCCTATAATGGACCACGATCCATGGCAGGTCCGTGGACGCTTCTTTCTGTAGGATGTGTCCCTCTGTCTATACATCTGCACATCGCTTAAATGTAACTCTCATTTTTCTTTTCTTTAGACTATACTGCCCCGTTCTTCTAGGCAGCATCACCAGCGCCAGGGAGATTCGGATACCTAACACAAATTAAAAATTTTAAAAAGTACAGCGCACGGACGGCAAGGACTTGGAGAATTGTCGCCTGCCTCGTCTACCGGACCAGACAACCATAGCCCCGGCCTACACTGCAATACATCTTGGTGGGGGCCCCACCTCAACAAGGGGCCTAAACCTCAGAGAGAACCCGCCAGATACATCGACTCTGCCTCTGCACCAATACATCAGGCACCAACACCATCCTCTGCGCCCGTCCTTTATCTACTGCGGCCAGATTCCCGCTAGGGTGATGTATTTTTGCATTTTCATCCTTTGTAAGGTTAGAAATTAGAAATATGGGGTCAGGGTTGCTGGGACGGGTCAGGGGTTGCTGGGAGCTGGGTCAGGGTTGCTGGGAGCTGGGGTCAGGGGTTTGCTGGGAGCTAGGGCAGGGGTGCTGGGAGCTAGGGTCGGGGTTGCTGGGATCTGGGGTCAGGGGTTTCTGGAGCGGGGTAGGGGTGCTGGAAGCTGGTGTCCAGGGTTTCTGGGGAGCTAGGTTCCATGGTTGCTTGAGCTAGGGTCAGGTGTTGCTGGTAGCTGGTCAGGGGTTGCTGGGAGCTTGGGTCAAGGGTTTGCTGGGAGCTGGGTAAGGGGTTGTTTGGAGCCTGGTCAGGTGCTGGGAGCTGGGGTCAGGGGTTCTGGGAGCTGGGTCAGGGGGTGCTGGGAGCTGGGTCAGGGTTGCTGGGAGCGAGGGTCAGGGGTTGCGGGAGCTAGGGTCAGGGTGCTGGGACTTGGTCCAGGGGTTGGCGGGAGCTAGTGTTCAGGGGTTGCTGGAGCTGGGTCCTCAGGGGTTGCTGGGAGCAGGGTCAGGGTTGCTGGGACTGGTGTCAGGGGTTGCTGGAGCTGGGTCAGGGGTTCTGGATCAGGTCCAGGGTTGCTGGGAGCTGGGGTCAGGGGTTTCATTGTGGCTAGACAGCAGGAGCACACCTGAAGCTTTGGGGCTGTCCCCAGGTTTAAAAACCGGCTGCTCTACAATACAATACAACACCGGCTTGGTATATTTTGTCCTTACTAAGATTAGTAAGCTGTTCCCCGTGGCAGCTCTGATTACTCTTCATGCGCTTTCACTGCGGAGACCTGTGCCGCTAAGCAAGTATAAGCTCTCAATCCCCAATATCAACTGCCGTCCCCTTATTGCCATCATATGTTTCCCATTGGTGGGTCCCACTGGTGGGGGGTCCCCCTTGTTACGATTCTAGCTCTATATTCCAGAACAGACAAGTGTTTAGGTAAGAAGTTCTTCCTTCTATCTCTATTCCATGTGATACGGGGTGCAAATAGGGCAGCCAGGGAATATATGGATGTTTATATATGTCTGTTAAGTCAAGTTTTAAATGCTATTTATACATTAAATGTATCTCCTTTGGCAGAGCAGAGGCCGCTCTGATTGGCTGGAGACCCACAATGGTAGAACAGAACACATTATACCGTCGGCTGTTTCAGATCCCTGGCTCTTTGTAAATTTGGCCTTTTAGTGAATACTCACAGCGGTGAACGCCCAGAGAGGAGAGAGACCCCTACAAATCCGTCAGACAGAGTTACGTTACTTCTCTAAGGCACATTTGTTTTCTTTACAAACTAAGCATAAAATTCCTAAAGAATCTGTACCTCGGTGCCAGAGTCTTCCTGTGCGGCGATTCGGCTTAAGGTGGTGTGATATATGGCGTTCGTTGCCTTGTGAACACGCTCTTAGCGCGCTGCTGATTGGAGTTTGATAGAGCACGCAACCCTTATCCCTCCTGCCTGTCGGCTCGTAACCTGATTCTGTGCTTGCTGTTTGCTGCCCACGCAGTTTTAGTTCCGGCTTGGACCTCCTTATCACCTTTGAGATCTTCTTTCTCCGTTTTGCTGCTCTTTCTAATTCCTTCTGATCTCTGGGTTTCTGAACCTGGATTTACTGGCGCCACATCTGATGTATGTTTGGTTTTGCAGCTTCTGATAGTACTAAGAAGTTGGCGTCGGAGTCTAACAAGCCCCCCGGTCTCCCCAGAGCCCGCTGCGAGGCTGATGCTTTGGCTTCCAGGGACTTGCAGTCGCTTAGGCCAATGGGGAGCGCTGGTGGTGTAGACCCGGTCACCGTAGAGCTGGATCAGGATCAAATCTCTAGCAAATGAATAACAGCGCAAAGTCAGGCCGACATCAAGCGGGTCCAGTCCAGAGCTGAGTCAAGGGATTCCCAGCATCAATAAAAAACACAAGGCTGAGCCATACAGACGGGACTGCTGGTTCTCCTTGCATTGGTCTGTCAGATCAGAAAGTATTTTTAATAAAACTTCCCATGAAAGAGATCTGTGACCTCAGGATGAAATTCCAATTTGTCCTGTAATGCAAAGAACCGGCCACCAGAGGGAGATGGAGCGCTAAATCCTTTATTGGCCACTAGAGAAGATGGAGCTGATACCTTTTCTTGCCAACAAGGGAGATGGACGTGTTACCTGTTCTTTGCCACCAGAGGGGAGTAGAAAAGCCTGGAGGATACCGTGCAAATCTGACACTTACATCTTCTGACTCATTGCCATTCTACTGTGCCCCGGCACCTTTAAGGTGGGTTGTCACTTTCAGCAAATAATTGTTATTGCTTTGGCCATTTTCTAGATCTCCTGCTTGCTGTCCTGCTTTGTGGACAGCTTGTTGCTTACTTTCCATTGGAAAGAAATCTGTTCGTGTCTTGTGATGGACACTCGATGAGCACTGGCTTTTAGTATCACGTGGCTCTGATAACGGATTATAACCGCTTGTGCTGCGTGTCCATCACATGATCAAGGACCGATTTTCTAATCCATTTGAAGTACATAAAAGATTTCTCTAGGCAGTAAGAAGACAATTTTCCAAAAAAAAACCAAAAAACGTCTCAGATTTCCACCCCCTAGTGATGTACACAATAAAGATCATTTTTAACAAACTCCTTACGTACAACTGTACTCCGTGTTATTGGGGTTTTAGCCCTAAACTCATTGGATTGTCTGTAGATGTCAGAGTGTGAGGGGTACCCTCTGAGCAATCTCTCACAGGGGCTGGCAGGCTATTTACTACAAGGGGCAGGCAGGGTATATACTACAGGGGGTGGCAGGCTATTTACTATAGGGACTGACTGGCTATATACTACTGGGGCTGCCTATATACTACAGTTGGCATCCTAAATACTACAAGGGGCAGGTGCAGGGCTGATATACTACAGGGGTGTCAGGCTATATACTACAGAGGCTGGCTATATACTACATGGAGCTGCCTATATACTACAGGGGCTGGCTATATACTAAGGGGGTTGCTGCCTATATCCCACAGGGGGCTGGCTGTACTACGGGGCTGCAATCTATAATACAAGGGGCTGCAGTATATATAATACAGGGGCTGGCTGGGTATATACTACGGGGCTGGCGGACTACATACTATACGAGGGGTGTTAGGCTATGTACGTACAGAGCTGGCAATATACTACATGGGGCTGCTTATATACTACGGGGGCCTGGCAGTTAACATGACAGGGGCTGGCTATACCAACTGGGGCTGGCTGTCATAATACATGGGGGCTGTCATCAGGCTGTATATGCAGGGGCGGCTGGCTGTATATTACAGGAGGCTGGCTGTCCTATAAGCTGGCAGGCTATACACTACATGGGCTGGCAGGCTATACACTACAGGGGCTGGCAGGCAATTTACTAGAGGGGGCTGGAAGGCTATATACTACAGGGAACTGGCAGGCTATTTACTATAGGGGCTGGCTATTTACTACATGAGGCTGCCTATAAACTACAGGTGGCAGGCAGGCTATTTACTACAGGGGCTTGCAGGCTATTTACTACAGGGGCTTGCAGGCTATTTACTACAGGGGCTTGCAGGCTATATACTACAGGCGCTTGAAGGCTATATACTACAGGGGGCTGGCAGGCAATTTACCAGAGGGGGCTGGAAGACTATGTACTACAGGGGGCTGGTAAGCTTTATAACTACAAGAGGGATGGCAGGCTACATTACACATGGGCCTGGCAGGCTTTACACTAAGGGGCTTGCTATACACTACGGGACTTTCAGGCTATATACTAACGGGCTTGCAGGCTAATACTACCAGGCGCTTGAAGCTAGTAACTACAGGGGGCTGGCAGGCAATTTACCAGAGGGGCTGGAAGACTATGTACTACAGGCTGGTAGCTTTATACTACAGGGATGGCAGGCTACATACAAAGGGGCCTGGCAGGCTTTACACAAGGGGCTGGCTATACACTACAGGGGACTGTCAGGCTATATACTACAGGAGGCTGGCAGGCTAATATGCTACAGGGCTGTATGCTATATACAACAGGAGCTGTTAGTCCCTATACTAAATTGTGTATAAAGGTAGGGTGTGCGAAAGTGCCGGTTTGTTGTAGACGCGCTTCCCAACATTAGAAAGGATCCGATATCAACTGCTTGGTTTTGATGAGGTTTTTTTCGTTTATAAATTGGTCTACCCCCTTCATCAGGTCCGTAAGATTTACTGTAGTGGTAAAGTTGTTTAGGAAAAGCTGATGGATAATTAGTGTCCAACAGGGGTAAGTTGGTCCAGAGTATGCTGGCTGCTTGATCCAGTGTGGATGGGCTGCCTGGCGTAAGCGCACGTGGCCTGACCTAACAGGGTGCTGAAGGCTTATATGCTACAGGGGGCTGGCAGGCTATTGCTACAGGGGCTGGCAGGCTATATACAACAGGAGCGTCATCCATATACTAAATTGGCTTGAAGGCTATACACTACAGGGCTGGAAGGCTACATATTAGAGGGGGGTGGAAGCTTATCATACTACAGGGGGCTGGCAGCTTTACCACTAAGGGGCTTGCTGGCTATACACTACAAGGACTGGCAGCTATATACTACAGAGGCGGGCAGCTATAAACTACAGGGGCTGACAGGCAATATGCTACAGGGCTGGCAGGCTATACACTACAGGATCTGTCAGTCTATACTAAATTGGCTGGCAGGCGATATATTACAGAGGCAGGCATAACCTCATTATAATGCTATAACTGCAGTGTCTGAGGCTATATACTACGAGGGCTGGCAGGCTATATACCGAGGCTGGGGGCTTCTGGTAATACTACTATACAATGTCTTGTTGGCTATATACTACAGGGAGGATCTGGCTATATACAACTGGGGTTGGCTGTATACTACTGGGGTCTGGCAGGCTATATACTACATGGGGGTGGCTATATACTACTACAATGTCTTGTTGGCTATATACTACAGGGAGGCTTGCTGGCTATATACAACTGGGGGCTGGCTGTATACTACTGGGGTCTGGCTGGCTATATACTACTGGGGGCTGACAGGCTATATAATACAGGGGGCTGGCAGCCTATATACTACAGGGGGCTGCTGGCTATATACTACAGGGGCCTGGATGTATACTACTGGGGGCTGCTGGCTATATACTAGGATTGTGACCAATGCATTCCCCCCCCCCCCCCCCGGCTTATACTCAGGTCAATAGGTTTTTCCGGTTTTGCATGTTGAAATTAAGTACTTCGGCTTATACTCGAGTATGTACGGTAGGTATTTTTTGATGATGTCAATACTACTGTAATATTACATGCTATAAGTGGTTACAAAAACTGTTTGGTGAATTTTGCATTTTGTGATTTTTACATTTTTGTCGTTCCCGGATCGTACCTCATATTACATATTCATATTATTGATAAAAGATATTCCTCCAGCTCATTAGTATATGGGGCAATAGTGTGTAGCTAATTATGTCCATGTACCCCACATGACCCCCCAGCACTTGGTATCCAAATTCTATTGTGTGATCATGGCTCCCCACAGACACAGGCTGCACCGGGACCACATGTCCTACTCTGGCCAGAGGTCATTACAACGCACCACCGACACTATGACAACTCTGCCTGGAAATACTAGAATTGTGTCCCCATACAGGAATCATGTAGAGAAGGGGGACCCCCAGATAACAATGTCCCCTCCATATAGATACACAGCTCCACACCATTGGACTCACCTCAATATCACAACTCAGTCTCTATCTCAACTCAAATCACCAAATCACCAACCAACAAACTGCAAAAGATGAAGATTAAAGATATTTCCATCACGAAGAGGAGAGAGCGGATAGAAGAGAAGGGAGAGAGCAGTGACTTACCTCCAGCTCCTACAACAACACCAGAGGTGTGCGAGGCCTGCACTCTCTCCTTATATACCTCCTCATATGTGATGTCATAATGCAGGGGAGGACCAACGAACATTCCGTGACAATCACAGAGTTCCGTCACATCCTGCATTCATGTTTAACTCCTTATGACCAGGATATTTCTGTGCCTTTTAGTTTGGGATCAGTAGTGAGACGATCATGTACCAGGACATTTGTCTCCCAGCACTTCCCTCTTTTTACTTGCCAGGGCCCCTGAGAGAGATGTGACATCTGTGGATGTAACGTTCCTCCCTTTGCTGCATATTCGGTGAATATCCACATGTGGGGTCTGTATGATCTCCTCGCTTCTTACTGTTTTAGGAAAGTATCATATTCTTTCTATAAGTATCTCTAATTTGGTACAGTTTTTAGAGCAATTAGAATTTTCATGCACTTTTTGCACTTTATTGATGTTGCTGCAAAGTTTGCATGAAGTGGGCCTGTGAAAAAAAAATTTATTCTTGCCGCGCAAGAATTTCTGGAAATATTTGGTTTCTGGACAGAATTGGAGACAGCAATGGACGCGCGGCGCCCTACAGGGGCGGTAAGGTGCGGCACCGTTCTGCTCCGTACCCGGGAAAAAGATAGAACATGTCCTATCTTTTCCCGTAAGATACGGCGCCGTCGCCATTATCTCTATGATAGGGGGCGGGGGTGAGCTGCGCTCACCTCCTCCTCCTCTCCCCGTGCACTGCCGTTGCCCGCTAACGGTACAGTACGGCGGGCAATGGCAGTGTGAATGTAGCCCAAGTCTTTGTTGCATATTGCAGGAAAGACTTAACCGGTACACTGATCTCGGGTGTTATCCCATCAATCGAAGCTGCTTCAAAAGATGGCGGTACAGGCGATCGTGGCAACGATCGTCGCTCACGAGGGAACGTCAACGGGGAGCGGTCGATTGGTTGCCATAACAGCCTCTGGGTCTTCCAAAGACTGTCTTGTTTTAACCATTTCATTTTGATTTGCACATTGTAATGAATTAGTAGGAAAATCCCCATATACTGTAGTAGGCCATGTATGATCAGACACCTAGGGTTAAAGTTAGAGGAAGCTGTGACTAATGCATTTCCCAACCTCGGCTTGTACTCAATTCAATAGGTTTTCCCAGTTTTTGGCGGTAAAATTAGGGTCCCTCGGCTTGTACTCGAGTATATAATACGTAATGATAAAACCTAAAAATTCAAATCACCCCCCCTTTCCCTAGACTGATAAAAATATGAATAACAGTAAAAAGCATAAGCACTTGATAAACACGCGGCCGAAAATGCCTGATCCAAATTCATAAACGCTTTTTCACTAAGTTTTTACCAGTAAACGAGAAAATCGCGCCCAAAGTTTTTGCCATTTTGAAAATATTTTAAAAAATCCAAAAACTGATCAAAAGTTTGTACAGTCCTAAATATGGAACATTGAAAGAGGTCCATTAAAAATCTCACAAATGACACCACCCCCACAGCGTTGTCCCCGAAGGATGAAAAGTGTATCAGCACCAGAAAATGGCAAAATCCCCCACAAATTTTTTGTCAGTAGGTATTCATTTTCGTAAATTTATAAAATTATAAAACCTGTAAAATTTCTTATCCCCACCGATCGCATTGACCCAAGAATAAAAGT
Source organism: Engystomops pustulosus (assembly GCA_019512145.1). Classification (NCBI taxonomy): domain Eukaryota; kingdom Metazoa; phylum Chordata; class Amphibia; order Anura; family Leptodactylidae; genus Engystomops; species Engystomops pustulosus. The sequence goes on along the minus strand of WNYA01000435.1, from coordinate 37,514 downwards.
ACCCATGTCATTTGGGGCGCACAGCGAAAGCCGTATCTCCAACCCCACAAAAAAACGGCACAAATGCGTTTTTTCATCTTTTTCACATGCCATTATTTTCCCCCCTGCCCAGTACAACGGCAGAGATATTCAATACCGTCACTATCAGGTGCAATTTGTAAACGCAGAAAACAGGCCCTCGCCAGCTCTGTAACATGGGAAAATAAAAAAAAAAAAATTTGAAGGTGGGGAGTGAAAAATGGAAATGAAAAACCAAGGTCCCCAGGTGGTTAAGGGGTTAATAATTTGTGTTGGTCACGAAGTGACAAGGGCGGTCCGGGCTGTCAACTGTTAATTAAGGCAAATGCATCTCCTGGTTGTCTGCTTATATCTATAGGGTTTGGGCGCCTTTAGTTTTTATTTCGTTTTATTGATATATTTTTGCAGTTGTGACTCTTCATCAGATTTTAGTTCTTTCCAGTTTTATTGATTTTTATGTCGGTGAACATATTAATACGCGGCATCTGTGAGCTCTGCAAATGCCAGCTATACATTTAGGAGAGGTGAGGGAATGTTTTCTGTTTGGGAGCACATTTTTGCCATCAAAGTGAACTTTTAAGTATTTTGTATAAAATGTCTCAGATCAGTCCCTGTCCCCATGGGCGCTCACAATCTAATCACCTACCAGGATGTTTATGGAGTTCATAAGAAGTTCATACAGTAAGTTACAACCACCCACAACATCCGATAATCCGTATTTACAGCAATCATGTGGTGAAAAGGAGCCGAGTAGTGAATAAATACTCAGTTATGTCAGGTGGAAGGACTGAGGGAGGTAAGTACAACAGTGAGTAGGTGCTAAGGTACATACAATACAATTAATAAAGCTTTATTGATCCCTGAAGAGATTTGTGATGTACATGGCTCCAGCATTCAAGTACATGGACAGCCAGGGACACAGGAATAGGGCAACAGTCTATGGTGTGGTGTGGGTTATGATAATGAGGCTCTGTCACTCCTGTGGCTGCACCCCCCCGCCCCCCCCCTTACCCTAATTATGCCGCTGCTCCAACTTTGTCCTGCCCACGCAGAAGCCAGGTCACTCATCACTGTGTTGTCCCCTGACAGCCAACTAACATCAATCCGCACCATCCCCCGGCTGCTGTTCGAGTCATCATCCACTCAGGTTGTTAGTTCCTGTCTGACAGTTTCAGAAGCTCCACGTATCTGAAAGTATGTGTATTGTACAGCAGCCAGCCGACACCCAGCTTTCTCTATGTACCAGTATTTTCATAATTATTATTGTTATGAGCAAAACCCCCCAATTCACGATTAAGATACATTTCTGCATTCAGTGTTGCTACACACGCATTCTCAAGGTATGTTTGCTTCACAAATGCATAAAACAAAATGGTAGGTTTCCTTTAACCCTTTCTGCACTTGACGTGATTCTACGTCATAGATGTGGGTCGTTTCTCGCACTTGACGTAGAATCACGTCATGGGCGTTTGCCCGGCTCAGAAGCTGAGCGGAGCTGGGGATCCCGCAGTAACAGCGCGATCCAGACTCTTTACCCTATAGACACTGCGGTTATATTGACTGCGGCGTCTATGGTGCATCGGGGCGACGATCGAGCACCCTGAGTTCTGATAAGGACCCCAGGCTGCCTTAGTAGCGTGCCTGTTAGGATCATGCAGAATGCATAGTGCTGACTATGTAATATGCTGCATAACCTTAGTATATGCAGTATATTACAATGAGCCGTGAACACTTGTTCATTGCTCCCACCCTGGGACAAAATAAAAGTCCCCTGAAGTCCCATCCCATGCGTATCAATAAACAAAAAAAAAGTGAAAAATCACCAAAAAACCCCACACATATAGGTATCCACACGTCCGTACACAACCCGTACATAAATAAAATTGTCACTAACCCGTACGGTGAACGCTGTAAAAAAAAAAACACAAAAAAAAAACTGCATAAAGTGATCAAAAAGTAAATTTACCCCAACATTCGCCAAGAAAAAGTACAGGCTTGTCCCGCAAAAAAATAGCTCTAAAACAGCGCTGTAAACAAAATATATAATGTTCTGCCCATTGTTACCTGGCGATGCAAAAACAAGCAAATTTCTCACAAACGAGTTCTATTCTCTGCAAAACAAGTTAACTGTAAAAAAAGCCAAATAAATGGGGAATCGCTGTAATCGTGATGACCCGGAGAATAAAGAGAACACATTATTTTTATGGTGCATGAACGTCCGGAAAAGAAAGGCTAAAACATAAACACAAATTAATGATTTTTTTTAACCACCACCAAGAAGGAGTTAATAAAAATCTGATTGCTAGCTATTTGCGCCCCTGTAGAAGCATCTAAAGGGTTAAACACAGTTCTATAAGTAGATTTTTCACACATTGAGGGTGTAGTTTTTTCTAAAATGGCCCATTATGGGGTGTTACTGCTGTTTGAGGCCTCTCACAGTCACTTCAAGCTGAGCAGGAAGCCTCTAACTGTGGGTTTTTTGCGATTTCCATAAAAATGAGGAATTTGGCACCGACAATTCTGAGCCTCCTAACAACCTAGAAAAGAGAGAGGAGGCGTAAAACCCTCCGCGATATAAGCAACAATGGAAATGTTATGTTATAAAGTCACTGCAAGACGATCTACTGAAAGCAACAATTTTGAACTTTGAAAATGAATAATTTTTAGAAATTTTTACCAAATTTACATTTTTTCATAACTAAACCAAAGAAGTCTAAAATTTTTCTATCCTTTGCATAACATGTGTGACGGAAAACATCCCATAATCCCCTGGTGATTTAAAACCTCCTATAATGCACACAGGGCAAATTTTAAAAAATCAGCCTGGTCCTAAAGGTCTAAAATGGCTTAGACACGAAGGGGTTAGTTAATACAAGAGAGAGGGATGGAGGGGCCACAATGAGGGGGAGATCACAGAAGTCATAAAAAAACAGGTGGAAACAACATAGGAGGAAGTATGCGGCCAAAAGTGGCGCAGAAGCCCTAAAATAATCTTACATGCTAGAATATATCTCATCACTTACGATTATTTTTCGCCTTTCCGCCACCTCCACCTCAGGGGGGCATGGAGTGGGCACGGCCGGCGGGGAAGTGGGTGCCATTGGTTGGGGGTAAGGCGCGCCTCACTTGAGAAGTCACTGGCTGAAGTCTTGTACGTTCTGGAGGTCGGCAAGTCTATCATAACATCATCCCCCTTGTTTGAGTGTGGCCTGGGATTGGGGGCGCGTTTTTTCTTCTCCCGCTTTCAATCTGGGGTGTCAGGAGCTTTGGAGGACCTCACAAGGTCTTGTAATGGCTCCTGTGTACAATTTTATTGAGAGCAGGAACCGATTGAAGTCCTTCTCGTTTACAGGTGGTGGGTGGTTTGGGCTCTGGGCTGATCCACTGCTGTGTGCCAGTATCATTCTGCTCACATCGCGCTCTTTAGTATTTGTATTCTCTCACTCAATTTCTTAACCATTAATAGTATCCCGGTACCACCTCACCTCTTCCACATGACTTCCCTAAATCTATAACAATCCCTGTGTCTTGGAGCGACGTTTAGGGTTGGGTGTCTAGAGTCAGGATTGAAGCAATGGTCAGGGTTGGGCGCTACGTCAGGTTTGGGTGCTAGAGTCACAGTTGGGTGCTATTGGCAGGGTATTGATCAAGATAAGGTTTTGGTTTCTAGGTCAGGGTTGGAGCTACGCTCTTTGGTGGGTGCTATGGTCATAGGCTGCAGGTGACTTAGATAACTGAGTGTTTGGTCGTCCACCTATGGCAAATGGTTTAATGTGATAAATGTAAGGTTTGCACCTGGGGCCAATATACCCAACAACATATGTCCTTGGGGGAGTAAATCGGGAGAGTCTCTAGTTGTGAAGGACCTGGGTGACTATGGATTAATTAAATAACAGCACAATGTCAATCAGCTGCCTCTAAAGCTAGCAGATCTTGTCATGTAAGAGTCTGGACTCTGGGGATAGGATTTAATATTACCACTATCAAGCACTGGTTCGGCCTCACCTGGAATATTGCCATCCAGTTTCTGGGCTCCGGTCCATAAAAAGGAGCCCTGGAGCTGAGCGGGTTCAACTAGCGCCACCAAATGATAAGGGGGTATGGAGGGTCTCAGTTATGAGGAAAGATTAAACAACTGGATTTATTTAGTCTGGAAAGAACATAACTACAGGGGCATGATAATTTATATATAATGATGGTCCATACCAAAAATATGGGGAAAAGTTGTTCCGGTCAAATCAAACCAAAAAGACAAGAGGGCGAGTCTGCGTCTGGAAATCAAGGTTTTAATCACCAGAGGGACAGGGCTTTTTTACCAAGAGAACTGTCAGTCTGGAATAGCCAAGCTCAGGCGCTGTCACAGGCGAGACTCAGAGAAGCTCAGGCGCTGGTCACACAGAGACAGCAGAGCTCAGCGCTGGTCACAGCAGGGACCACAGAGAGCTCAGGCACTGGTCACAGCAGGGACAGCAGAGAGCTCAGAGCAGATCACATCAGGGACAGCAGAGAGCTCAGGCGCTGGTCACAGCGGACAGCAGAGAGCTCAGGCGTCTGGTCACAGCAGGGACAGCAGAGAGCTCAGGAGCAGAGCACATCAGGACAGCAAGAGGCTCAGGGCCTGGTCACATCAGGGTACAACAGTAGAGCTCAGGCGCTGGTCACAGCAGGGACAGCAGATAGCTCAGGCTCTGGTCCACAGCAGGTACGCAGAGATCTCAGTCGCTGTCACCAGCAGGGACGCAGAGAGCTCAGGCGCTGGTCACAGCAGGGACGGTGGACACAGAGAGCTCAGGCGCTGTCACACAGGACAGCAGAGAGCTCAGGCCTGGTCACAGCGGGACGGGACAGCAGAGAGCTCAGGCGCTGGTCACATCAGGCGGGACAGCAGAGCTCAGGCGCTGGGGTCATCAGCAGGACAGGGACAGCAAAGCTCCTCTGTCACAACAGGCAGGACACAAGAGCAGGCGCTGGTCACAGCAGGGACAGCATAGAGCTCAGGATCCAGGTCACATGCATGGCAGCAGAGAGCTCATGAGCAGAGCACAGCAGGTGACAGCAGAGAGCTCAGGCGCTGGCACAGCTGAGCAGCAAGAGCTCAGGCCTGGCCAGCAGAGACAGCAGTGATCTCGGGCGCTGTCACAGCATGAGACGACACTATCTCAGCGACTGTTCACAGCAGAGACAGCAAGAGCTCCTGGTAGCAACAGACAGGAGACAGCAGAGAGCTCAGGCCTGGTCACAGCAGGACAGCAAGAGCTCAAAAGCTGTCACAGCAGGTACACAGATAGCTCAGGCAGGGCCACGCTCAGGGACACAGAGAAGCTCAGTGTGCGGTCACAGCAGGACAGCAGCTCAGCGCCTTCACGCAGGACGCATAGAGCCAGCCGGCGCGATCCATGCAGACCAAGTCTCAGGCGCGTCCAGCAGGACATCAGAGAGCTCAGGCGCTGTCCCCAGGGACCGGACAGAGAGCTCATGCGCTTGGTCCAGCAGGACAGCAGTAGTATCTCAGGCGCTGGTCACAGCATGACGGACAGCGAGAGCCTGCTTCACCGGGCGGCACAGCAACTGGCCGTGTCCAACAAGCGGACCGCACTTCGCTGTACAGAGGACAGCAGAAGCTCAGGGCGCTGTCACGCAGGGACAAAGCAGAGAAGTCAGGACAGAGCGCACAGTCGGGACGCAGATATGCTCCAGGACAGTGCACAGTCAGACGGACATGCAGAGAGCTCAGGGCTGGTCACAGCAGGGACACAGGACCAGGCAGAGCTCATGCGGGACTAGGACTCACGGAGCACACAGGGACAGCCAAGATCTCAGGCGCTGGTCACAGCAGGGACAGAATCAGAGCAGACTACATGGCCAGAGGCATCAGCGTACAGCAGGGACAGCAATGAGCTCAGGTGCGGCACAGCACTGGGACAGCAGAAGAGCTCATGCGCTGGTCACAGCCGGCCGACAGAAGCTCAGAGCAGAGCACAGCAGGACGCTAGAGCTCATGGCGCAGAACAACAGCAGAGAGCTAGCGCACGCATGGAGAGAGAGCTCAGGCGCTGGTCACAGCAGGAACAGCAGAGCTCCGGAAGATGCACACAGTGACAGCATACGAGTCTCAGGGCGCGATCCACAGCAGGGCAGCAGAGAGCTCATGGCTAGCAAGCAGACAGCATGCTACAGGAGAGAACGCTAGTAACAGCGACTATGGCATATCACAGCGAGACACAGAGAGCTCATGGGCAGCAACGAGAACAGACTCAAGGCCTGGTCAGCAGGACAAAGCAAGTATCTCAGACGCAGAGCACAGCAGGATCGATAGCTCTAGGCGCTGGTCCAGCAGGCGTCAGCATAGATGCTCAGGCGCTGGTCCACATCGGTGGACCTCAGATAGCTCAGCGATGTCACAGCAGGGACAGCAGAGAGTCCATGGCGCATAGAGCATCAGCGGCGATCAGAGAGCTCAGGACAGTAAGCACAGCAGGGACAGCAGTATAGCTCAGTTGTCACGCGGAGCTATACCACGAGGGCGCCCAGCACAGAGAGCTCAGGCAGATCAGCAAGCGGGACAGCTAAGAGCTCAGGGCATCGATCACAGCCGTGACCCAGAGAGCTCAGGGCTAGCACAGTCAGGGACAGCATATAGCTCAGGCGCAGGCACACAGGGACACGCAGATCTCAGGGCGCTGGTCACAGCGGGACAGCAGAGAGCTCAGGCGCTGGTCCCCCAGACAGCAGAGTAGCACAGCAGGGCGCAGTGTCATGCTGTCACACAGGACGCGAGCGAGCTCAGTGGCAGCCCATCTGGACAGCAGATAGCTAGGAGCTCAAGCATGACAGCTACTTCTAGGTCATGGGAGAGAGCGACACAGCAGGGCTATAGACTCAGGGTCGCTGGTCACAGTCGAGGCAGCAGCAGAGCCTCATCGACGCAGAGCCATGCGGCACACAGGCACAGAGCGTCAGGCGCGGCACAGCAGGACAGCAAGGACTCAGGCTGCTGGTCAAGCAGGGACAGCAGAGAGCTCGAGGCGGGTCAGCAGGAAGCAAGCAGGCGCTGTACAAGTACGACAGCAAGGCTCAGCGCTTGGTCCAGCAGGGACAGCCAGAGAGTCTCGGCGGCCTGCCAGCGGGCTCAGAGCATGCAAGGGACAGCAAGAGCTCAGGCGCATAGCACCAGGCAGGGAACAAGCAGAGAGCCAGGACGTGCCAGCAGTGCGCACCATCGGGACATAACGCAGAGACGCTCAGGCGCAGGCACAGCAGGGACACAAAAAAGAGCTCATGCGCTGGTCAACAGCAGGACGTCAAGAGCTCAGGAGGCAGAAGCACATGCAGGGTTACGCACTCAGAGATCCAGATACGCAAGGCAAAGCATGCAGCGATGGCTCAAGCATCAGTAGTTCACAGACATGCGACAGCAGAGACTCAGTCGGACACAGCAGGGACAGCAGAGAGCTCAGGATGCTAGGCACGCATGACGCAGACCAGGGCACACGCAAGACACGGAGCCCTCTGCTTCAAGCAGGTACACTGAGTCAGGACAAAACACAGCCAGGGGCAGCAGAGAGCTCAGGCGCTGGTCACAGCAGGACAGCAGAGAGCTCAGGCGCTGGTCACAGCAGGACAGCAGACGAAGCTCATTCGCTGCACAGCATGCGCGGACAGTCGCGCACCAGCAGGACATCAAGACATCGGCGCTGGTCACAGCGTGGACGAGCAGTAGAGCTCAGGCGCATGCAGTCATACAGCATTGAATCTCGGAGGCAGGTCAGCAGGCGCAACTGGATCACACACAGGGACAGCATAGACTCAGGCTCTGGTCACAGCAGGGACATAGAGACTCTAGGGCTACGCAGGCCGCTCAGCGCGTCTGGTCACAGGCAGGAACCATCAGAGAGATCTCAGATCAGAGCACAGCATGAACAGCAGAGCTCATGAGCAAGCACAGCAGGAACAGCAGAGAGCTCAGAAGTCTCTGTTCACAGCAGACAGCAGATCTCAGGAGCAGGACACAGCGGGACACAGAGAGCTCAGGAGCAGTAACACGCAAGGACAGCAGAGAGCTCAGTAGGGCAGACAAGGCAGGACAGCAGCAGCTTCAGGAGCAGAGCACAGTCAGGACAGCAGAGAGCTGCAGCGCTTCACGCACGGGACAGCAGAGAGCTCATCGAGCAGCCACGCAAGGGGCCACATAGAGCTCAGCTCAGAGCGCTGGTCCACAAGGGACCAGAAGAGCTCACAGGCCGCTGTCCACAGCATGGACAACATAAGCCACAGCAGCCCTCCCCTGGTGCACGATCAGGGACAGCAGAGAGCTCAGCGCTGGTCAAAGCCGGGACAGCAAGAGGCTCAGGCGCTGGTCACAGCAGGACAGCAGAGCTTCCAGGCGCTGGTCCAAGCAGGGAACAGCACGAAGCAGCTCAGCGGCTGGTCACAGCAGGACAGCAGAGAGCTCAGGCGCTGGTCCAGCAGTGACCGCAGAGACTCATGCGCTGGTCCACAGCAGGACGCAGAGAGCTCTGATAGAGCAACAGCAAGGGAACAGCAGAGCTCAGACAGAAGCACGCGGACAGCAAGAGAGCTCAGGCGCTGGTCACAGCAGGGACAGCGAGAGCTCAGGAGCAAGAACACAGCAGGGACAGCGAAGAGCTCGAGCAGAACACACAGGGACAGCAGATTAGCTCAGGACAAGCACGCAGGCACAAAGCTCAGGAGGCCAAGCCCAGCAGGGACAGCAGAGAGCTCAGGCGTGGTCCCAGTCATGGACATCAGAGAGCTCAGGAGCGAACCGCAGGGCAGCAGAGCGCTCAGGCGCTGTCAACAGCAGGGAACAGCAGAGAGCCAGGCGCTGGTCACAGCAGGACAGCAAGAGCTCAGGCGCCTGTCACAGCAGGCATCAATAGAGCTCAGGCGCTGTCACGCGCAGTACAGCAGAGGAGCGCAGTCCTGGTCACAGCAGGGACCAGCATAGAGCTCAGGCGCTGGTCACGCAGGGACAGCAGAGATCTCGGCGCTGTCACGCAGATCTGGTGCTTCTTCTCCTCGCTGTGGGGGCTTTGCCTCCTGACTTTGTTGACTGTAAGGTCCTTCCCCCACCTATTTAGGTTTCTTGTTTTGTACTTCTTTCCTGTGACCAGATCCCTGAAGATCTGCGCCTATAATGGACCACGATCCATGGCAGGTCCGTGGACGCTTCTTTCTGTAGGATGTGTCCCTCTGTCTATACATCTGCACATCGCTTAAATGTAACTCTCATTTTTCTTTTCTTTAGACTATACTGCCCCGTTCTTCTAGGCAGCATCACCAGCGCCAGGGAGATTCGGATACCTAACACAAATTAAAAATTTTAAAAAGTACAGCGCACGGACGGCAAGGACTTGGAGAATTGTCGCCTGCCTCGTCTACCGGACCAGACAACCATAGCCCCGGCCTACACTGCAATACATCTTGGTGGGGGCCCCACCTCAACAAGGGGCCTAAACCTCAGAGAGAACCCGCCAGATACATCGACTCTGCCTCTGCACCAATACATCAGGCACCAACACCATCCTCTGCGCCCGTCCTTTATCTACTGCGGCCAGATTCCCGCTAGGGTGATGTATTTTTGCATTTTCATCCTTTGTAAGGTTAGAAATTAGAAATATGGGGTCAGGGTTGCTGGGACGGGTCAGGGGTTGCTGGGAGCTGGGTCAGGGTTGCTGGGAGCTGGGGTCAGGGGTTTGCTGGGAGCTAGGGCAGGGGTGCTGGGAGCTAGGGTCGGGGTTGCTGGGATCTGGGGTCAGGGGTTTCTGGAGCGGGGTAGGGGTGCTGGAAGCTGGTGTCCAGGGTTTCTGGGGAGCTAGGTTCCATGGTTGCTTGAGCTAGGGTCAGGTGTTGCTGGTAGCTGGTCAGGGGTTGCTGGGAGCTTGGGTCAAGGGTTTGCTGGGAGCTGGGTAAGGGGTTGTTTGGAGCCTGGTCAGGTGCTGGGAGCTGGGGTCAGGGGTTCTGGGAGCTGGGTCAGGGGGTGCTGGGAGCTGGGTCAGGGTTGCTGGGAGCGAGGGTCAGGGGTTGCGGGAGCTAGGGTCAGGGTGCTGGGACTTGGTCCAGGGGTTGGCGGGAGCTAGTGTTCAGGGGTTGCTGGAGCTGGGTCCTCAGGGGTTGCTGGGAGCAGGGTCAGGGTTGCTGGGACTGGTGTCAGGGGTTGCTGGAGCTGGGTCAGGGGTTCTGGATCAGGTCCAGGGTTGCTGGGAGCTGGGGTCAGGGGTTTCATTGTGGCTAGACAGCAGGAGCACACCTGAAGCTTTGGGGCTGTCCCCAGGTTTAAAAACCGGCTGCTCTACAATACAATACAACACCGGCTTGGTATATTTTGTCCTTACTAAGATTAGTAAGCTGTTCCCCGTGGCAGCTCTGATTACTCTTCATGCGCTTTCACTGCGGAGACCTGTGCCGCTAAGCAAGTATAAGCTCTCAATCCCCAATATCAACTGCCGTCCCCTTATTGCCATCATATGTTTCCCATTGGTGGGTCCCACTGGTGGGGGGTCCCCCTTGTTACGATTCTAGCTCTATATTCCAGAACAGACAAGTGTTTAGGTAAGAAGTTCTTCCTTCTATCTCTATTCCATGTGATACGGGGTGCAAATAGGGCAGCCAGGGAATATATGGATGTTTATATATGTCTGTTAAGTCAAGTTTTAAATGCTATTTATACATTAAATGTATCTCCTTTGGCAGAGCAGAGGCCGCTCTGATTGGCTGGAGACCCACAATGGTAGAACAGAACACATTATACCGTCGGCTGTTTCAGATCCCTGGCTCTTTGTAAATTTGGCCTTTTAGTGAATACTCACAGCGGTGAACGCCCAGAGAGGAGAGAGACCCCTACAAATCCGTCAGACAGAGTTACGTTACTTCTCTAAGGCACATTTGTTTTCTTTACAAACTAAGCATAAAATTCCTAAAGAATCTGTACCTCGGTGCCAGAGTCTTCCTGTGCGGCGATTCGGCTTAAGGTGGTGTGATATATGGCGTTCGTTGCCTTGTGAACACGCTCTTAGCGCGCTGCTGATTGGAGTTTGATAGAGCACGCAACCCTTATCCCTCCTGCCTGTCGGCTCGTAACCTGATTCTGTGCTTGCTGTTTGCTGCCCACGCAGTTTTAGTTCCGGCTTGGACCTCCTTATCACCTTTGAGATCTTCTTTCTCCGTTTTGCTGCTCTTTCTAATTCCTTCTGATCTCTGGGTTTCTGAACCTGGATTTACTGGCGCCACATCTGATGTATGTTTGGTTTTGCAGCTTCTGATAGTACTAAGAAGTTGGCGTCGGAGTCTAACAAGCCCCCCGGTCTCCCCAGAGCCCGCTGCGAGGCTGATGCTTTGGCTTCCAGGGACTTGCAGTCGCTTAGGCCAATGGGGAGCGCTGGTGGTGTAGACCCGGTCACCGTAGAGCTGGATCAGGATCAAATCTCTAGCAAATGAATAACAGCGCAAAGTCAGGCCGACATCAAGCGGGTCCAGTCCAGAGCTGAGTCAAGGGATTCCCAGCATCAATAAAAAACACAAGGCTGAGCCATACAGACGGGACTGCTGGTTCTCCTTGCATTGGTCTGTCAGATCAGAAAGTATTTTTAATAAAACTTCCCATGAAAGAGATCTGTGACCTCAGGATGAAATTCCAATTTGTCCTGTAATGCAAAGAACCGGCCACCAGAGGGAGATGGAGCGCTAAATCCTTTATTGGCCACTAGAGAAGATGGAGCTGATACCTTTTCTTGCCAACAAGGGAGATGGACGTGTTACCTGTTCTTTGCCACCAGAGGGGAGTAGAAAAGCCTGGAGGATACCGTGCAAATCTGACACTTACATCTTCTGACTCATTGCCATTCTACTGTGCCCCGGCACCTTTAAGGTGGGTTGTCACTTTCAGCAAATAATTGTTATTGCTTTGGCCATTTTCTAGATCTCCTGCTTGCTGTCCTGCTTTGTGGACAGCTTGTTGCTTACTTTCCATTGGAAAGAAATCTGTTCGTGTCTTGTGATGGACACTCGATGAGCACTGGCTTTTAGTATCACGTGGCTCTGATAACGGATTATAACCGCTTGTGCTGCGTGTCCATCACATGATCAAGGACCGATTTTCTAATCCATTTGAAGTACATAAAAGATTTCTCTAGGCAGTAAGAAGACAATTTTCCAAAAAAAAACCAAAAAACGTCTCAGATTTCCACCCCCTAGTGATGTACACAATAAAGATCATTTTTAACAAACTCCTTACGTACAACTGTACTCCGTGTTATTGGGGTTTTAGCCCTAAACTCATTGGATTGTCTGTAGATGTCAGAGTGTGAGGGGTACCCTCTGAGCAATCTCTCAGGGGGCTGGCAGGCAATTTACCAGAGGGGGCTGGAAGACTATGTACTACAAGGAGCTGGTAAGCTTTATACTACAGGGGATGGCAGGCTACATACTACAGGGGCCTGGCAGGCTTTACACTAAGGGGCTGGCTATACACTACAGGGACTGTCAGGCTATATACTACAGGAGGCTGGCAGGCTATATGCTACAGGGGCTGTAGGCTATATACAACAGGAGCTGTCAGTCCATATACTAAATTGTGTATAAAGGTAGGGTGGCGAAAGTGCCGGTTTGTTGTAGGACGCGCTTCCCAAAATTAGAAAGGATCCGATATCAACTGCTTGGTTTTGATGAGGTTTTTATTCGGTTTATAAAATTGGTCTACCCCCTTCATCAGGTCCGTAAGATTTACTGTAGGGTAAAGTTGTTAGGAAAAGCTGATGGGATAATTAGTGGTCCAACAGGGGTAAGTTGGTCCAGAGTATGCTGGCTGCTTGATCCAGTGTGGATGGGCTGCCTGGCGTAAGCGCACGTGGCCTGACCTACAGGGGCTGAAAGGCTATATGCTACAGGGGGCTGGCAGGCTATATGCTACAGGGGCTGGCAGGCTATATACAACAGGAGCTGTCAGTCCATATACTAAATTGGCTTGAAGGCTATACACTACAGGGGCTGGAAGGCTACATATTAGAGGGGGGTGGAAGGCTATATACTACAGGGGGCTGGCAGGCTTTACACTAAGGGGCTTGCTGGCTATACACTACAAGGACTGGCAGGCTATATACTACAGGAGGCTGGCAGGCTATAAACTACAGGGGCTGACAGGCAATATGCTACAGGGGCTGGCAGGCTATACACTACAGGGAGCTGTCAGTCCATATACTAAATTGGCTGGCAGGCGATATATTACAGAGGCAGGCATAACTCATGTATGGATGCTATAGACTGCGTGTGCTGAGGCTATATACTACGAGGTGCTGGCAGGCTATATACCGAGCTGGGGGCTATCGTATATACTAACAATGTCTTGTTGGCTATATACTACAGGGAGGATTGCTGGCTATATACAACTGGGGGCTGGCTGTATACTACTGGGTCTGGCAGGCTATATACTACATGGGGGTGGCTATATACTACTACAATGTCTTGTTGGCTATATACTACAGGGAGGCTTGCTGGCTATATACAACTGGGGGCAGGCTGTATACTACTGGGGTCTGGCTGGCTACATACTACTGGGGGCTGACAGGCTATAATACAGGGGGCTGGCAGGCTATATACTACAGGGGGCTGCTGGCTATATACTACAGGGGCCTGGATGTATACTACTGGGGGCTGCTGGCTATATCACTAGGATTGTGACCAATGCATTCCCCCCCCCCCCCCCCGGCTTATACTCAGGTCAATAGAGTTTTCCCGGTTTTGCATGTTTGAAATTAAGTACCTCGGGCGTATACTCGAGTATGTACAGGTAGGTATTTTTGGATGATGTCAATACTCCTGTATATTACATGCTATAAGTGTTACAAAAACTGTTTGGTGAATTTTTGCATTTTGTGAATTTTTACATTTTTGTCGTTCCCGATCGTACCTCATATACATATTCATATTATTGATAAAAGATATTCCTCCAGCTCATTAGTATATGGGGCAGATAGTGTGTAGCTAATTATGTCCATGTACCCCACATGACCCCCCAGCACTGGTATCCAAATATCTATTGTGTATCATGGGGCTCCCCCACAGACCAGGCTGCACCGGGACCATCATGTCCTACTCTGGCCAGAGGTCATTACAAAAACGCACCACCGACACTATGACAACTCTGCCTGGAAATACATAGAATTGTGTCCCCATACAGGAATCATGTAGAGAAGGGGGACCCCCAGAATAACAATGTCCCCTCCATATAGATACACAGCTCCACACATTGGACTCACCTCAATATCACAACTCAGTCTCTATCTCAACTCAAATCACCAAATCACCAACCAACAAACTGCAAAAGATGAAGATTAAAGATATTTCCATCACGAAGAGGAGAGAGCGATAGAAGAGAAGGTGAGAGAGCAGTGACTTACCTCCAGCTCCTACAACAACACTCAGAGGTGTGCAGGCCTGCATCCTCTCCTTATATACCTCCTCATATGTATGTCATAATGCAGGGGAGGACCAACGAACATTCCGTGACAATCACAGAGTTCCGTCACATCCTGCATTCATGTTAACTCCTTAGTGGACCCAGGATATTTCTGGCCTTTTAGTTTGGGATCAGTAGTAGACGATCATGTGACCAGGACATTTGTCTCCCACACTTCCCTCTTTTACTTGCCAGGGCCCCTGAGAGAGATGGTGACATCTGTGGATGTAACGTTCCTCCCTTTGCTGCATATTCGGTTGAATATCCACATGTGGGGTTCTGTAGATCTCCTCGCTTCTTACTGTTTTAGGAAAGTATCATTTCTTTCTATAAGTATCTCTAATTTGGTACAGTTTTTAGAGCAATTTAGATTTTTCATGCACTTTTTGCACTTTATTGATGTTGCTGCAAAGTTGCATGAAGTGGCCGTGTGAAAAAAAAAAATTTATTCTTGCCGCGCAAGAATTTCTGGAAATATTTGGTTCTGACAGAATTGGAGACAGCAATGGACGCGCGGCGCCCTACAGGGGCGGTAAGGTGCGGCACCGTCTGCTCCGTACCCGGAAAAGATAGAACATGTCCCTATCTTTTCCCGTAAGATACGGCGCCGTCGCCATTATCTCTATGAAGGGGGCGGGGGTGAGCTGCGCTCACCTCCTCCCCTCCTCCCCCGTGCACTGCCGTTGCCCGCTACGGTACATTACGGCGGGCAATGGCAGTGTGAATGTAGCCCAATCTTTGTTGCATATTGCAGGAAAGACTTAACCGGTACACTGATCTCGGGTGTTTATCCCATCAATCGAGCTGCTTCAAAAGATGGCGGTACAGGCGATCGTGGCAACGATCGTCGCTCACGAGGGACGTCAACGGGGAGCGGCGATTGGTTGCCATAACAGCCTCTGGGTCTTCCAAAGACTGTCTTGTTTTAACCATTTCAGTTTGTGATTTGCACATTGTAATGAATTAGTAGGAAAATCCCCATATACTGTAGTAGGCCATGTATGATCAGACACCTAGGGTTAAGTTAGAGGAAGCTGTGACTAATGCATTTCCCAACCTCGGCTTGTACTCAATTCAATAGGTTTTCCCATTTTTGGCGGTAAAATTAGGGTCCCTCGGCTTGTACTCGAGTATATAATACGGTAATGATAAAACCTAAAAATTCAAATCACCCCCCTTTCCCCTAGACTGATAAAATATGAATAAACAGTAAAAAGCATAAGCACATTGATAAACACGTCGGCCGAAAATGCCTGATCCAAATTCATAAACGCTTTTTTCACTAAGTTTTACCAGTAAACGAGAAAATCGCGCCCAAAGTTTTTGCCATTTTGAAAATATTTTAAAAAACCTAAAAACTGATCAAAAGTTTGTACAGTCCTAAATATGGAACATTGAAAGGGTCCATTAAAAATCTCACAAATGACACCACCCCCACAGCGTTGTCCCCGAAGGATGAAAAGTTATCAGCACCAGAAATGGCAAAATCCCCCACAATTTTTTGTCAGTAGGTATTCATTTTCGTAATGTTATAAACATTATAAAACCTGTAAAATTTCTTATCCCCACCGATCGCATTGACCCAAGAATAAAAGTACCATGTCATTTGGGGCGCCACAGCGAAGCCGTAATCATCCAACCCCACAAAAAAACGGCACAAATGCGTTTTTTCATCTTTTTCACATGCATTATTTCCCCCTGCCCAGTACAACGTGCAGAGATACTTCAATACCGTCACTATCAGGTGCAATTTGTAACGCAGAAAACAAGCCCTCGCACAGCTCTGTACATGGGAAAATAAAAAAAAAAAAAATTTGAAGGTGGGGAGTGAAAAATGGAAATGAAAAAACAAAAGGGCCCCAGGTGGTTAAGGGGTTAATAATTTGTGTTGGTCACGAAGTGACATGAGGGCGGTCCGGGCTGTCAACTGTTAATTAAGGCAAATGCATCTCCTGGTTGTCTGCTTATATCTATAGGGTTTATGGCGCCTTTAGTTTTTATTCGGTTTTATTGATATATTTTGCAGGTTGTGACTCTTCATCAGATATTTAGTTCTTTCAGTTTTAGTGATTTTTATTTCTGTGAACATATTAATACGCGGCATCTGTGAGCTCTGCACATGTCCAGCTATTACATTTAGGAGAGGTGGAGGGAAATGTTTTCTGTTTGGAGCACATTTTTTGCCATCAAAGTGAACTTTTAAGTATTTTGTATAAAATGTCTCAGATCAGTCCCTGTCCCCATGGGCGCTCAACAATCTAATCACCTACCAGGATGTTTATGAGTTCATAAGAAGTTCATACAGTAAGTTACAACCACCCACAACATCCGATAATCCGTATTACAGCAATCATGTGGTGAAAAAGAGCCGAGTAGTGAATAAATACTCAGGTTAATGTCAGGTGGAAGGACTGAGGAGGTAATACACAGTGAGTAGGTGCTAAGGTACATACAATACAATTAATAAAGCTTTATTGATCCCTGAAGAGATTTGTTGATGTACATGGCTCCAGCATTCAAGTACAATGGACAGCCAGGGACACAGGAATAGGGGCAAACAGTCTATGGTGTGGTGTGGGTTATGATAATGAAGGCTCTGTCACTCCTGTGGCTGCACCCCCCCGCCCCCCCTTACCCTAATTATGCCGCTGCTCCAACTTTGTCCTGCCCACGCAGAACCAAGGTCACTCATCACGGTTTCCCTGACAGCCAAATAACTCAATCCTGCACCATCCCCCGGCTGCTGTTCGAGTCATCATCCAGCTCAGGTTGCATTAGTCCTGTCGACAGTTCAGAAGCTCCAACGTATCTGAAAGTATGTGTATTGTACAGCAGCCACAGCCCGACACCCAGCTTTCTCTAGGTACCAGTATTTTCATAATTTATTATTGTTATGAGCAAAACCCCCCAATTCACGATTAAGATACATTTCTGCATTCAGTGTTGCTACAAACGCATTCTCAAGGTATGTTTGCTTCACAAATGCATAAAACAAAATGGTAGGTTTCCTTTAACCCTTTCTGCACTTGACGTGATTCTACGTCATAGGATGTGGGTCGTTTCTCGCACTTGACGTAGAATCACGTCATGGCGTTTGCCCGGGCTCAGAAGCTGAGCGGGAGCTGGGGATCCCGCAGTAACAGCCGCGATCCAGACTCTTTACCCTATAGACACTGCGGTTATATTGACTGCGGCGTCTATGGTGCATCGGGGCGACGATCGCACCCTGATTCTGATAAGGACCCCAGGGCTGCCTTAGTAGCGCCTGTTAGATCATGCCAGAATGCATAGTGCTGACTATGGTAATATGCTGCATAACCTTAGTATATGCAGTATATTACAATGAGCCAGTGAACACTTGTTCATGTCCCACCCTGGGACAAAATAAAAGTCCCCTGAAGTCCCATCCCATGCTATCAATAAACAAAAAAAAATGAAAAATCACCAAAAAACCCCACACATATAGGTATCCACCGTCCGTAACAACCCGTACATAAAATAAAATTGTCACTAAACCCGTCACGGTGAACGCTGTAAAAAAAAAAACACAAAAAAAAAACTGCATAAACCGTGATCAAAAAGTAAATTTACCCCAACATTCGCCAAGAAAAAGTACACTTGTCCCGGCAAAAAAATGCTCTAAAACAGCGCTGTAACAAAATATATAATGTTCTGCCCATTGTTACCTGGCGATGCAAAAACAAGCAAATTTCTCACAAACGGTTCTATTCTCTGCAAAACAAGTTAACTGTAAAAAAAGCCAAATAAATGGGGAATCGCTGTAATCGTGATGACCCGGAGAATAAAGAGAACACATTATTTTTATGGTGCAGAACTCCGGAAAAGAAAGGCTAAAACATAAACACAAATTAATGATTTTTTTTAACCACCACCAAGAAAGTTAATAAAAATCTGATTGCTAGCTATTTGCGCCCCCTGTAGAAGCATCTAAAGGGTTAAACACAGTTCTAAGTAGATTTTTCCACATTGAGGGTTAGTTTTTCTAAAATGGCCGATTATGGGGTGTTACTGCTGTTTGAGGCCTCTCACAGTCACTTCAAGCTGAGCAGGAGCCTCTAACTGTGGGTTTTTTGGCGATTTCCATAAAAAATGAGGAATTTGCCACCGAACAATTCTGAGCCTCCTAACAACCTAGAAAAGAGAGAGGAGGCGTAAAACCCTCCGCGATATAAAGCAACAATGGAAATGTTAGTTATAAAGTCACTGCAAGGATCTACTGAAAGCAGAAATTTTGAACTTTGAAAAATGAATAATTTTTAGAAATTTTTACCAAATTTACATTTTTTCATAACTAAACCAAAGAAGTCATAAAATTTTTCTATCCTTTGCATAACATGTGTGACGGAAAACATCCCTATAATCCCCTGGTTATTAATAACCCCTATAATGCACACAGGGCAAATTTTAAAAAATCAGCCTGGTCCTAAAGGTCTAAAATGGCTTAGACACGAAGGGGTTAGTTAATACAAGAGAGAGGGATGGAGGGGCCACAATGAGGGGGAGATCACAGAAGTCATAAAAAAACAGGTGGAAACAACATAGGAGGAAGTATGCGGCCAAAAGTGGCGCAGAAGCCCTAAAATAATCTTACATGCTAGAATATATCTTCATCACTTACGATTATTTTTCGCCTTTCCGCCACCTCCACCTCAGGGGGGCATGGAGTGGGCACGGCCGGCGGGGAAGTGGGTGCCATTGGTTGGGGGTAAGGCGCGCCTCACTTGAGAAGTCACTGGCTGAAGTCTTGTACGTTCTGGAGGTCGGCAAGTCTATCATAACATCATCCCCCTTGTTTGAGTGTGGCCTGGGATTGGGGGCGCGTTTTTTCTTCTCCCGCTTTCAATCTGGGGTGTCAGGAGCTTTGGAGGACCTCACAAGGTCTTGTAATGGCTCCTGTGTACAATTTTATTGAGAGCAGGAACCGATTGAAGTCCTTCTCGTTTACAGGTGGTGGGTGGTTTGGGCTCTGGGCTGATCCACTGCTGTGTGCCAGTATCATTCTGCTCACATCGCACTCTTTAGTATTTGTATTCTCTCACTCAATTTCTTAACCATTAATAGTATCCCGGTACCGCCTCACCTCTTCCACATGACTTCCCTAAATCTATAACAATCCCTGTGTCTTGGAGCGACGTTTAGGGTTGGGTGTCTAGAGTCAGGATTGAAGCAATGGTCAGGGTTGGGCGCTACGTCAGGTTTGGGTGCTAGAGTCACAGTTGGGTGCTATTGGCAGGGTATTGATCAAGATAAGGTTTTGGTTTCTAAGGTCAGGGTTGGAGCTACGCTCTTTGGTGGGTGCTATGGTCATAGGCTGCAGGTGACTTAGATAACTGAGTGTTTGGTCGTCCACCTATGGCAAATGGTTTAATGTGATAAATGTAAGGTTTGCACCTGGGGCCAATATACCCAACAACATATGTCCTTGGGGGAGTAAATGGGAGAGTCTCTAGTTGTGAAGGACCTGGGTGACTATGGATTAATTAAATAACAGCACAATGTCAATCAGCTGCCTCTAAAGCTAGCAGATCTTGTCATGTAAGAGTCTGGACTCTGGGGATAGGATTTAATATTACCACTATCAAGCACTGGTTCGGCCTCACCTGGAATATTGCCATCCAGTTTCTGGGCTCCGGTCCATAAAAAGGAGCCCTGGAGCTGAGCGGGTTCAACTAGAGCCACCAAATGATAAGGGGGTATGGAGGGTCTCAGTTATGAGGAAAGATTAAACAACTGGATTTATTTAGTCTGGAAAGAACATAACTACAGGGGCATGATAATTTATATATAATGATGGTCCATACCAAAAATATGGGGAAAAGTTGTTCCGGTCAAATCAAACCAAAAAGACAAGAGGGCGAGTCTGCGTCTGGAAATCAAGGTTTTAATCACCAGAGGGACAGGGCTTTTTTACCAAGAGAACTGTCAGTCTGGAATAGCCAAGCTCAGGCGCTGCACAGGCGAGACGCAGAGAAGCTCAGGCGCTGGTCACACAGAGACAGCAGAGCTCAGCGCTGGTCACAGCAGGGACCACAGAGAGCTCAGGCACTGGTCACACAGGGACAGCAGAGAGCTCAGAGCAGATCACATCAGGGACAGCAGAGAGCTCAGGCGCTGGTCACAGCGGACAGCAGAGAGCTCAGGCGTCTGGTCACAGCAGGGACAGCAGAGAGCTCAGTGAGCAGAGCACATCAGGACAGCAAGAGGCTCAGGGCCTGGTCACATCAGGGTACAACAGTAGAGCTCAGGCGCTGGTCACAGCAGGGACAGCAGATAGCTCAGGCTCTGGTCCACAGCAGGTACGCAGAGATCTCAGTCGCTGTCACCAGCAGGGACGCAGAGAGCTCAGGCGCTGGTCACAGCAGGGACGGTGGACACAGAGAGCTCAGGCGCTGTCACACAGGACAGCAGAGAGCTCAGGCGCTGGTCACAGCGGGACGGGACAGCAGAGAGCTCAGGCGCTGGTCACATCAGGCGGGACAGCAGAGCTCAGGCGCTGGGGTCATCAGCAGGACAGGGACAGCAAAGCTCCTCTGTCACAACAGGCAGGACACAAGAGCAGGCGCTGGTCACAGCAGGGACAGCATAGAGCTCAGGATCAATGCACAGCATGGACAGCGAGGAGCTCCGAGCCAGAGCACAGCAGGACAGTCAGAGAGCTCAGGCGCTGGTCACAGGCTGGCAGCAAGAGCTCAGGAGCTCTGAGTCGCAGCAGAGACAGCAGAGATCTCGGCGTCTGGTCACAGCATGAGACACACTAAGTCTCAAGCGACGTTCACAGCAGGACACAGAGAGCTCCTGGAGCATAGCAGACAGGACAGCAGGAGAGCTCAGGCGCTGGGTCCAGCAGGACAGCAAGAGCTCAAACAGAGTGGTCACAGCAGGTACACAGCATAGCTCAGGCGCAGCCACAGCCAGGGACAACCGAGAAGCTTCAGTGCTGCTGGTCACAGCAGGGACAGACAAGCTAGCGCCTCACAGCGACGCATAGACTCACCGCGTGGTCCATGCAGACCTCAGCTCAGGGCGGTCACAGCAGGGACACAGAGAGCTCAGGCGCTGGTCCCCAGGGACCGACAGCAGAGCTCATGCGCTTGGTCACATCAAGGACAGCAGAGCAGCTCAGGCGCTGGTCCCAGCATGCGGTACAGCGAGAGCTCATCTGTCACCAGGGCGCACCAACTAGGCGCTTCCAACAGGCGGACGAATTCGCTGGTCCACGGGGACAGCAGATAGCCTCAGGGCGCTGTCACCGCAGGGACAAGCAGAGATAGCTCAGGCAGAGCGGCCATCAGTGCATGGACGCAGATAGCTCGCAGGACGAGTCACAGCAGGGACATGCATAGAGCTCAGCGGCTGGTCACACAGGTGGCACGAGAGCTAGGACAGAGCTACATGCGACTGAGATCACGCATAGCAAGGGACAGCAGATCTCAGGCGCTGTCACAGCAGGACACAATCAGAGAGAGCTACATGCCAGAGGCATAGGCTGTCACAGCAGGGACAGCAGATGAGCTCAGGTGCATGAGTCCAGCTCGGGACAGCAGAAGAGCTCATGCGCTGTCACAGCGGGACGTCAGAGAGCTCAGGACAGAGCACAGCAGGGACGCAAAGAGCTCATGAGCAGAGCATACAGCAGCAGGAGAGCGGCAGCAGGGCAGCAGGCTCAGGCGCTGGTCACAGCAGTGAACAGCAGAGCTCCGGATAGATAGCACATCAGGACAGCATACGAGTCTCAGGCGCTTAGATCCCACAGCAGGGCAGCAGAGAGCTCAGGCTAGCGCAGCAGCATAGTACAGGAGAGACAGCAGTAACAGCAGAGATCTATGAGCATACACAGCGAGACAGCAGAGAGCTCAGGCAGACAACGCTAGGACAGCAAAGGCTGTCAAGAGGACAAAGCAAGATCTCAGGCAGAGCACAGCAGGGATCGATAGCTCTCAGGCGCTGGTCACAGCAGGTACAGCATGATGCTCAGCGCTGGTCACATCATGGCCACAGAGTAGCTCATGCGACGCTCAGCAGGGACAGGCAGAGAGTCCGGGCGCATAGACATCAGCGGCTGAATCAGAGAGCTCCGGAGCTCAACACAGCAGGGACAGCAATAGCTCATCGTAGCGGAGGATAGCCACCGGAGGGACCCCGCAGCAGAGAGCTCATGGCAGATCAGCAAGCACGGACAGCTAAGAGCTCAGCTGAGTCACAGCGTTGACTACAGAGAGCTCAGGGCTGCACACAGTGACAGCATATGCCTCAGGAGCAGAGTACACAGGACAGACAGAACCAGGCGCGGCTGGTCACAGCACGGGACAGCAGAGAGCTCAGGCGCTGTCCCCAACAGCAGAGTCGCTTCGACAGCAGAGAGACGCAGTGTCATGCTGTCACAGCAGGGCCAGCGAGAGAGCCTCAGTGACGTCAAGCCATCTGGACAGTCAGATGCTCAGGCGCGTCAAGCATTGACAGCCCTATTAAGGTCAGCAGAGAGTAGAAGCGACAACAGCTCAAGAGCTCAGGGCGCTGGTCACAGTCGGGGCACAATGCAGTAGCTGTCATCCGGACAGCAAGCCATTCTGTCAGACAGCAGCAGAGCCTCAGGCGCAGGACACAGCAGGACAGCAGAGGCACTCAGGCTGCGGTCAGCCAGGGACAGCAGAGAGCTCGAGGCCCAGCAGTGAAGCAGCTCAGCGCGTACATCAGTGACACAGAGCTCAGCGCGTGGTCACAGCAGGACAGTCCAGCAGAGATCTCAGGCAGCTGCAGCGGACTCAGGCATGCAGGGACAGCATAGAGCTCAGGCAGCTAGGTCACAGCAGGATACAGCAGAGAGCCAGGACGCTGGTCAAGGGTACGCAGCGACCATGTGGACATCAGCACAGCAGAGCTCAGCGCAAGGTCACAGCAGGGACAGCAAAAAAAGAGCTTCAGTGCGCTGGTCAACAGCAGGACCAAGAGCTCAGGAGGCAGAGCACATGCAGGTTACAGTCAGAGATCCAGAACCTGCAATGCAAAGCTGGCAGGCAGAGGTCAAGCTATAGGTCAGACAGAACATCGGGACAGCAGAGACTCAGTCGGGTACACAGCAGGGGACAGCAAGAGCTCAGGTGCTCAGAGCACGATACAGACAGGAGAAGCACGCAAGGACAAGTAGGCCCCGCTTCAGCGTCAATGAGCTCAGTACAGAGAACACGCCAGGGGCAGCAGAGAGCTCAGGCGCTGGTCACAAGCAGGGACAGCAAGAGCTCAGGCGCTGGTCACAGCAGGACAGCAGAAGAGACTCATCGCTGGTCACAGCATGACGCAGGTCAGGGTCACGCAGAGGGCATCAAGAGCATCGGCGCTGGTCACAGCAGGACAAGCAGTAGAGCTCAGTGCGCTGCCCGTCATGCAGCATTGAGATCTTCGGAGAGTCACGTAGGCGCACTCGGATCACACAGCAGGACACAAGACTCAGGCGCTGGTCCGAGCAGGGACATTAGAAGCCTAGGGCATACGAGGCGAGCTCAGCAGTCTGGTCACAGGCAGGCCTCAGAGAACTCAGTACAGAGCACAGCATGAACAGCAGAGCTCATGAGCATAGCACAGCAGGACAGCAGAGAGCTCAGAGTCTCTTGGTTCCAGCAGGACAGCATAGAGCTCAGAGCAGGAACACAGCGGGGACACAAGAGCTCAGAGTCAAACACAGCAGGACAGCAGAGACTTCAGTAGGGCAGAGCAAGGCAGGGACAGCAGCAGCTTCAGGATGCAAGCACAGTCAGTGGACACAGAGAGCCAGCGCTTGCACGCCGGGACAGCAAGAGCTTCATGAACAGCAGCAGGGGCACAAGAGCTCAGCCAGAGCGCTGGTCCACAACGGGCCCAGAGAGCTCACGGCGCTGTCCACAGCATGGACAAGCATAGATGCCACAGCAGCCCTCCCTGGTGCACGACAGGGACAGCAGAGAGCTCAGCGCTGGTCAAGCCGGGAACAGCAAGAGCTCAGCGCTGTCACAGCAGGACAGCAGAGTACAGGCGCTGGTCCAAGCAGGGAACAGCCGAAGCAGCCAAGCTGGCTGGTCACAGCAGGACAGCAGAGAGCTCAGGCGCTGGTCCAGCAGTGACCGCAGAGACTCATGCGCTGGTCCACAGCAGGACGCAGAGAGCTCTGATAGAGCAACAGCAAGGGAACAGCAGAGCTCAGACAGAAGCACGCGGACAGCAAGAGAGCTCAGGCGCTGGTCACAGCAGGGACAGCGAGAGCTCAGGAGCAAGAACACAGCAGGGACAGCGAAGAGCTCGAGCAGAACACACAGGGACAGCAGATTAGCTCAGGACAAGCACGCAGGCACAAAGCTCAGGAGGCCAAGCCCAGCAGGGACAGCAGAGAGCTCAGGCGTGGTCCCAGTCATGGACATCAGAGAGCTCAGGAGCGAACCGCAGGGCAGCAGAGCGCTCAGGCGCTGTCAACAGCAGGGAACAGCAGAGAGCCAGGCGCTGGTCACAGCAGGACAGCAAGAGCTCAGGCGCCTGTCACAGCAGGCATCAATAGAGCTCAGGCGCTGTCACGCGCAGTACAGCAGAGGAGCGCAGTCCTGGTCACAGCAGGGACCAGCATAGAGCTCAGGCGCTGGTCACGCAGGGACAGCAGAGATCTCGGCGCTGTCACGCAGATCTGGTGCTTCTTCTCCTCGCTGTGGGGGCTTTGCCTCCTGACTTTGTTGACTGTAAGGTCCTTCCCCCACCTATTTAGGTTTCTTGTTTTGTACTTCTTTCCTGTGACCAGATCCCTGAAGATCTGCGCCTATAATGGACCACGATCCATGGCAGGTCCGTGGACGCTTCTTTCTGTAGGATGTGTCCCTCTGTCTATACATCTGCACATCGCTTAAATGTAACTCTCATTTTTCTTTTCTTTAGACTATACTGCCCCGTTCTTCTAGGCAGCATCACCAGCGCCAGGGAGATTCGGATACCTAACACAAATTAAAAATTTTAAAAAGTACAGCGCACGGACGGCAAGGACTTGGAGAATTGTCGCCTGCCTCGTCTACCGGACCAGACAACCATAGCCCCGGCCTACACTGCAATACATCTTGGTGGGGGCCCCACCTCAACAAGGGGCCTAAACCTCAGAGAGAACCCGCCAGATACATCGACTCTGCCTCTGCACCAATACATCAGGCAC
Organism: Engystomops pustulosus; assembly: GCA_019512145.1. Taxonomy (NCBI): domain Eukaryota; kingdom Metazoa; phylum Chordata; class Amphibia; order Anura; family Leptodactylidae; genus Engystomops; species Engystomops pustulosus. The sequence continues at coordinate 11,844 of WNYA01000435.1, read as the reverse complement.
CAACACCATCCTCTGCGCCCGTCCTTTATCTACTGCGGCCAGATTCCCGCTAGGGTGATGTATTTTTGCATTTTCATCCTTTGTAAGGTTAGAAATTAGAAATATGGGGTCAGGGTTGCTGGGACGGGTCAGGGGTTGCTGGGAGCTGGGTCAGGGTTGCTGGGAGCTGGGGTCAGGGGTTTGCTGGGAGCTAGGGCAGGGGTGCTGGGAGCTAGGGTCGGGGTTGCTGGGATCTGGGGTCAGGGGTTTCTGGAGCGGGGTAGGGGTGCTGGAAGCTGGTGTCCAGGGTTTCTGGGGAGCTAGGTTCCATGGTTGCTTGAGCTAGGGTCAGGTGTTGCTGGTAGCTGGTCAGGGGTTGCTGGGAGCTTGGGTCAAGGGTTTGCTGGGAGCTGGGTAAGGGGTTGTTTGGAGCCTGGTCAGGTGCTGGGAGCTGGGGTCAGGGGTTCTGGGAGCTGGGTCAGGGGGTGCTGGGAGCTGGGTCAGGGTTGCTGGGAGCGAGGGTCAGGGGTTGCGGGAGCTAGGGTCAGGGTGCTGGGACTTGGTCCAGGGGTTGGCGGGAGCTAGTGTTCAGGGGTTGCTGGAGCTGGGTCCTCAGGGGTTGCTGGGAGCAGGGTCAGGGTTGCTGGGACTGGTGTCAGGGGTTGCTGGAGCTGGGTCAGGGGTTCTGGATCAGGTCCAGGGTTGCTGGGAGCTGGGGTCAGGGGTTTCATTGTGGCTAGACAGCAGGAGCACACCTGAAGCTTTGGGGCTGTCCCCAGGTTTAAAAACCGGCTGCTCTACAATACAATACAACACCGGCTTGGTATATTTTGTCCTTACTAAGATTAGTAAGCTGTTCCCCGTGGCAGCTCTGATTACTCTTCATGCGCTTTCACTGCGGAGACCTGTGCCGCTAAGCAAGTATAAGCTCTCAATCCCCAATATCAACTGCCGTCCCCTTATTGCCATCATATGTTTCCCATTGGTGGGTCCCACTGGTGGGGGGTCCCCCTTGTTACGATTCTAGCTCTATATTCCAGAACAGACAAGTGTTTAGGTAAGAAGTTCTTCCTTCTATCTCTATTCCATGTGATACGGGGTGCAAATAGGGCAGCCAGGGAATATATGGATGTTTATATATGTCTGTTAAGTCAAGTTTTAAATGCTATTTATACATTAAATGTATCTCCTTTGGCAGAGCAGAGGCCGCTCTGATTGGCTGGAGACCCACAATGGTAGAACAGAACACATTATACCGTCGGCTGTTTCAGATCCCTGGCTCTTTGTAAATTTGGCCTTTTAGTGAATACTCACAGCGGTGAACGCCCAGAGAGGAGAGAGACCCCTACAAATCCGTCAGACAGAGTTACGTTACTTCTCTAAGGCACATTTGTTTTCTTTACAAACTAAGCATAAAATTCCTAAAGAATCTGTACCTCGGTGCCAGAGTCTTCCTGTGCGGCGATTCGGCTTAAGGTGGTGTGATATATGGCGTTCGTTGCCTTGTGAACACGCTCTTAGCGCGCTGCTGATTGGAGTTTGATAGAGCACGCAACCCTTATCCCTCCTGCCTGTCGGCTCGTAACCTGATTCTGTGCTTGCTGTTTGCTGCCCACGCAGTTTTAGTTCCGGCTTGGACCTCCTTATCACCTTTGAGATCTTCTTTCTCCGTTTTGCTGCTCTTTCTAATTCCTTCTGATCTCTGGGTTTCTGAACCTGGATTTACTGGCGCCACATCTGATGTATGTTTGGTTTTGCAGCTTCTGATAGTACTAAGAAGTTGGCGTCGGAGTCTAACAAGCCCCCCGGTCTCCCCAGAGCCCGCTGCGAGGCTGATGCTTTGGCTTCCAGGGACTTGCAGTCGCTTAGGCCAATGGGGAGCGCTGGTGGTGTAGACCCGGTCACCGTAGAGCTGGATCAGGATCAAATCTCTAGCAAATGAATAACAGCGCAAAGTCAGGCCGACATCAAGCGGGTCCAGTCCAGAGCTGAGTCAAGGGATTCCCAGCATCAATAAAAAACACAAGGCTGAGCCATACAGACGGGACTGCTGGTTCTCCTTGCATTGGTCTGTCAGATCAGAAAGTATTTTTAATAAAACTTCCCATGAAAGAGATCTGTGACCTCAGGATGAAATTCCAATTTGTCCTGTAATGCAAAGAACCGGCCACCAGAGGGAGATGGAGCGCTAAATCCTTTATTGGCCACTAGAGAAGATGGAGCTGATACCTTTTCTTGCCAACAAGGGAGATGGACGTGTTACCTGTTCTTTGCCACCAGAGGGGAGTAGAAAAGCCTGGAGGATACCGTGCAAATCTGACACTTACATCTTCTGACTCATTGCCATTCTACTGTGCCCCGGCACCTTTAAGGTGGGTTGTCACTTTCAGCAAATAATTGTTATTGCTTTGGCCATTTTCTAGATCTCCTGCTTGCTGTCCTGCTTTGTGGACAGCTTGTTGCTTACTTTCCATTGGAAAGAAATCTGTTCGTGTCTTGTGATGGACACTCGATGAGCACTGGCTTTTAGTATCACGTGGCTCTGATAACGGATTATAACCGCTTGTGCTGCGTGTCCATCACATGATCAAGGACCGATTTTCTAATCCATTTGAAGTACATAAAAGATTTCTCTAGGCAGTAAGAAGACAATTTTCCAAAAAAAAACCAAAAAACGTCTCAGATTTCCACCCCCTAGTGATGTACACAATAAAGATCATTTTTAACAAACTCCTTACGTACAACTGTACTCCGTGTTATTGGGGTTTTAGCCCTAAACTCATTGGATTGTCTGTAGATGTCAGAGTGTGAGGGGTACCCTCTGAGCAATCTCTCGAAGGCTAAATACTACAGGGGGCTGGCAGGCTTTATACTAAGGGGCTTGCTGGCTATACACTACAAGGACTGGCAGGCTATATACTACAGGAGGCTGGCAGGCTATATACTACAGGAGGCTGGCAGGCTATAAACTACAGGGGCTGACAGGCAATATGCTACAGGGGCTGACAGGCTATACACTACAGGGGCTGACAGGCAATATGCTACAGGGGCTGGCAGGATATACACTACAGGGAGCTGTCAGTCCATATACTAAATTGGCTGGCAGGCTATATATTACAGGAGGCAGGCTATATACTGCGGGTGGCTGGCAGGCTATATACTACAGAGGGCTGGCAGGCTATATACTACTGGGGGCTGGCTATATACTACAGGGGGCTTTCTGGCTATATACTACAGGGGGCTGGCAGGCTATATACTTCAAGGGGTAGCAGGGTATAAACTAAACTATAAACTACTCGAGTATGTACGGTAGGTATTTTTTGATGATGTCAATACTCCTGTAATATTACATGCTATAAGTGGTTACAAAAACTGTTGGTGAATTTTTGCATTTTTGTGAATTTTTACATTTTTGTTGTTCCCTGGATCGTACCTCATATTACATATTCATATTATTGACAAAAGATATTCCTCCAGCTCATTAGTATATGGGGCAGATAGTGTGTAGCTAATTATGTCATGTACCCCACATGACCCCCCAGCACCGGTATCCAAATATCTATTGTGTGATCATGGGGCTCCCCCACAGACAAGGCTGCACCGGGGACCATCATGTCCTACTCTGGCCAGAGGTCAGTACACGCACCACCGACACTATGACAACTCTGCCTGGAAATACATAGAATTGTGTCCCCATACAGGAATCATGTAGAGAAGGGGGGACCCCCAGAATAACAATGTCCCCTCCATAGTAGATACACAGCTCCCACACATTGTACTCACCTCAATATCACAAGCTCAGTCTCTATCTCAACTCAAATCACCAAATCACCAACCAACAATCTGCAAAAGATGAAAAGTAAAGAAGTTTCCATCACGGAAGAGGAGGAGAGCGGATAGAAGAGAAGGGAGGAGAGAGCAGTGACTTACCTCCAGCTCCTACAACAACACTCAGAGGTGTGCAGGTCCTGCAGCTCCTTATATACCTCCTCATATGTGATGTCATAATGCAGGGGGAGGAGCCAACGGAACATTCCGTGACATCACAGATTCCGTCACATCCTGCAGTCATGTTAACTCCTTAGTGACCAGGATATTTCTGGCCTTATTATGTATTGGGATCAGTAGGAGACGATCAATGTGACCAGGACATTTGTCTCCCAGCACTTCCCTCTTTTACTTGCCCAGGGCCCCTGAGAGAGGAGAATCTGTGGATGTAACGTTCCCTTTGCTGCATATTTCGGTGAATATCCACATGTGGGGTCTGTATGATCTCCTCGCTTCTTACTGGTTTAGGAAAGTATATTTTCTTTATATAAGTATCTGAATTTGTACAGATTTTAGAGGATACTGTCCTAACATAAGAGCGCGAGATCATACAGACCCCACATGTGGATATTCACCGAAATATGCAGCAAAGGGAACGTTACATCCACAGATTCCCTCTCTCAGGGGCCCTGGGCAAGTAAAAGAGGGAAGTGCTGGGAGACAAATGTCCTGGTCACATGATCGTCCCTACTGATCCCAATACATAATAAGGCCAGAAATATCCTGGTCACTAAGGAGTTAACATGACTGCAGGATGTGACGGAATCGTGATGTCACGGAATGTTCCGTTGGCTCCCCCCTGCATTATGACATCACATATGAGGAGGTATATAAGGAGCTGCAGGACCTGCACACCTCTGAGTGTTGTTGTAGGAGCTGGAGGTAAGCACTGCTCCTCCTCCCTTCTCTTCTTCGCGCTCTCCTCCTCTTCGTGATGGAAACTTCTTTTACTTTCATTTTGCAGTTTGTTGGTTGGTGATTTGGTGATTGAGTTGAGATAGAGACTGAGCTTGTGATATTGAGGTGAGTCCAATGTGTGAGCTGTGTATCTACTATGGAGGGACATGTATTCTGGGGGTCCCCCTTCTCTACATGATTCCTGTATGGGGACACAATTCTATGTATTCCAGGCAGAGTTGTCATAGTGTCGGTGGTTGCGTGTAATGACCTCTGGCCAGAGTAGGACATGATGGTCCCGCGTGCAGCCTTGTCTGTGGGGAGCCCATGATCACACAATAGATATTTGATACGCAGTGCTGGGGGGTCATGTGGGGTACATGACATAATTAGCTACACACTATCTGCCCCATATACTAATGAGCTGGAGGAATATCTTTTATCAATAATATGAATAGTAATGAGGTACGATCCAGGGAACGACAAAAATGTAAAAATTACACAAATGCAAAAATTCACCAACAGTTTTTGTAACCACTTATAGCATGTAATATTACAGGAGTATGGACATCATCAAAAATACCTTCCGTACATACTCGAGTATAAGCCGAGGTACTTAATTTCAACATGCAAAACCGGAAAAACCTATTGACTCGAGTATAAGCCGGGGGGGGGGGGGAATGCATTGGTCACAATCCTTGAATAGCCAGCAGCCCCAGTAATATACATCCAGGCCCCTGTAGTATATAGCCCAGCAGCCCCCTGAGTATAGGCTGCCACACCTGTATTATAAGCCTGTCAGCACCCAGTAGTATGTAGCCAGCAGACCCCAGTATATACAGCCAGCCCCAGTTGTATATAGCCAGCAAGCCTCCCTGTAGTATATAACCAACAAGACACTTGTAGTTATATAGCCACCCCCATGTAGTATATAGCCTGCAGACCCCAGTCTAAGACAGCCAACCCCAGTTGTATATACGCCAGCAATCCTCCCTGTAGTATATAGCCAACAAGACATTGTAGTAGTATATAGCCAGCCCCCAGTAGTATATAGCCTGCCAGCCCTCTGTAGTATATAGCCTGCCAGCCACCCGCAGTATATAGCCTTCCAGTACCTGTAGTTTATAGCCTGCCTCCTGTAATATATAGCCTGCCACCATGTAGTATATGACTGACATCCTGTAGTGTAATAGCTGCCAGCCCTGTAGCATATGCCTTCAGGCCTCCGTGTATTTATGCCTGCCAGCCTCCTGTAGTATATAGCCGCAGCCTTGTAGTGTATAGCAGCAAGCCCCTTAGTGTACAGCCTGCCAGCCCCTGTCGAGATAGCATTATTTCTGGAAATATTTGGTTCTGACAGAATTGGAGACAGCAATGGACGCGCGGCGCCCTACGAGGGGCGGTACGGTGCAGCACACGTGCGGCACCGTGCTGCTCCGTACCCGGGAAAAAGATAGGACATGTCCTATCTTTTCCCGTAATACGGCGCCATGCGCCATGTATCTCTATGGAGAGGGGCGGGGGTGAGCTGCGCTCACCTCCTCCTCCTCTCCCCGTGCACTGCTGTTGCCCGCTACAGTACGGTACGGGCGGGCAATGGCAGTGTGAATGTAGCCTAAGTCTTTGTTGCATATTGCAGGAAAGACTTACCGGTAACACTGATCTCGGGTGTTATCCCATCAATCGAAGCTGCTTCAAAAAGATGGCGGCACAGGGCGATCGGTGGCAACGATCGTCGCTCACAGGGACGTCATCGGGGAGCGGCGATTGGTTGCCATAACAGCCTCGGGTCTTCCAAAGACTGTCTTGTTTTAACCATTTCATTGTGTGATTTGCACATTGTAATGAATTAGTAGGAAAATCCCCATATACTGCCCCATAAACTGTAGTAAGGCCATGTATGATCAGACAACCTAGGGTTAAAGTTAGAGGGGAGCTGTGACTAATGCATTTCCCAACCTCGGCTTGTACTCAATTCAATAGGTTTTCCCAGTTTTTGGCAGTAAAATTAGGGGCCTTGGCTTGTACTCGAGTATATACGGTAATGATAAAACCTAAAAATTCAAATCACCCCCCTTTCCCTAGAACTGATAAAAATATGAATAAACAGTAAAAAGCATAAACACAGATAAACACGCGGCCGAAAATGCCTGATCAAAATATCATAACGCTTTTTCACTAAGTTTTACCCAGTAACGGAAAATCGCGCCCAAAGTTTTTGCCATTTCGAAAAATATTTTAAAATAAATCCATAAAAACTGATCAAAAGGTTGTACAGTCCTAAACATGATAACATTGAAAAGGTCATTAAAAATCTCACAAAATGACACCACCCACAGCTCTGTACACCGAAGGATGAAAAAGTTATCAGCACCAGAAATGGCAAAATCCCCCCAAAATTTTTTGTACAGTAGGCATTCATTTTCGTAACTGTATGAAAACATTATAAAACCTGTAAAAATTTCTTATCCCCGTGATCGCATTGACCCAAAGAATAAGCAGACCTGTCATTTGGGGCGCACAGCAAAAGCCGTCATATCCAACCCCACAGGAAAACGGCACAAATGCGTTTTTTCATCATTTTCACTGCATTTTTTCCCCACTTCCCAGTACACGGCAGGAATATTCAATACCGTCACTATGAGGTGCAATGTGTTATGCAGAAAATAAGCCCAAACACAGCTCTGGACATGGGAAAATAAAAAAAAAATTTGAAGGTGGGGAGTGAAAAATGGAAATGAAAAAACAAAAAGAGCCCCAGGTGGTTAAGGGGTTAATAATTTGTGTTTGTCACGAAGTGACATGAGGGTGGTCCGGGCTGTCAACTGTTAATTAAGGCAAATGCATCGGCTGGTTGTCTGCTTATATCTATAGGGTTAGGGGCGCCTTTAGTTTTTATTCTGTTTATTGATATATTGTGCAGGTTGTGACTCTTAGAATTTGTAGCTGAAAATCAGATATTTAGTTCTTTCAGTGATTTTTATTTCTGTGAACATATTAATACGAGGCATCTGTTACATTTAGGAGAGGTGGAGGGGGCACATTTTTTGCCATCAAAGTGAACTTTTAAGTATTTTGTATAAAATGTCTCAGATCAGTCCCTGTCCCCATGGGGCTCACAGTCTAATCACCTACCAGTGTGTATGGAGTTCATAAGAAGGTTCATACAGTAAGTTACACCAACCACAACATCCGATAATCCGATATTACAGCAATCAGTGGTGGAGAAAAGGAGCCGAGTAGTGAATAAATACTCAGGTATAATTGTCAGGGTGGAAGGACTGAGGAGGTAAGTACACAGGTGAGTAGGTGCTATAGGTACATACAATACAATATAATAAAGCTTTATTGATCCCTGAAGAGATTGTGATGTACATGGCTCCAGCATTCAGAGTACATGGACAGCCAGGGACACAGGAATAGGGGCACAGTCTATGGTGTGGTGTGGGTTATGATAATGAGGCTCTGTCACTCCTGTGGCTGCAACCCCCCCCCCCCTTACCCTAATTATGCGCTGCTCCAACTTTGTCCTGCCCAGCAGAAGCCAAGGATACGTCATCACTGTGTTGTCCCTGACAGGCAGAATACATCAATCGCTGCACCATCCCCCGGCTGCTGTGCGAGTCATCATCCAGCTCAGGTTGATTAGTCCTGTCTGGACAGTTCAGGAAGCTCCACGTATCTGAAAGTAATGTGTATGTGTACAGCAGCCAGCCGACACCCAGCTTTCCTAAGGTCCAGATTTTCATAATTATTATTGTTATGAGCAAAACCACCCAATTCAGTGATTAAGATACGTTTCTGCATCAGTGTTGCTACAGCATTCTCAAGGTATGTTTGCTTCACAATGCATAAAAACAATATGGTAGGTTTCCTTTAACCCCTTTCTGCACCTTGACGTGATTCTACATCATAGGATGTGGGTCGTTTCCGCACCTTGACGTAGAATCACGTCATGGCGTTTGCCCGGGCTCAGAAGCTGAGAGGAAGCTGGGATCCCGCAGTAACAGCCGCGATCCCGACTGTTTAACCCTATAGACACTGCAGTTATAGTGACTGCGGCGTCTATGGTGCATCGGCGCGACGATCGGCACCCTGAGTTCTGATAAGGACCCCAGGGCTGCCTTTAGTAGCTGCCTGTTAGGATCATGCAGAATGCATAGGCTGACTATGTAATATGCTGCAATACATTAGTATATGCAGTATATTACAATGAGCAAGTGAACACTTGTTCATGTCCCACCCTGGGACAAAATAAAAGTCCCCTGAAGTCCCATCCCATGCAGTAATCAAATAAAACAAAAAAAAAAGTGAAAAATCACCAAAAAAACCCCACAACATATAGGGTATCACAACGTCCGTAACAACCCGTACAATAAAATAAAATTGTCACTAAACCCGTACGTGGAACGCCGTAAAAAAAAAAACACAAAAAAAAAAAACTGCATAAACAGTGATCAAAAAGTAAAATTTACCCCAACATGCTGCCAAGAAAAAGTACAGCTTGTCCCGCAAAAAATAAGCTCTAAAACAGCGCTGTAAACAAAAATATATAAATGTTCTGCCCATTGTTACCTGGCGATGCAAAAACAAGCAAATTTCTCACAAAATGAGTTCTATATTCTGCAAAACAAGTTAACTGTAAAAAAAAGCCAAATAAATGGGGAATCGCTGTAATCGTGAGGACCCGGAGAATAAAGAGAACACATTATTTTTATGGTGCAGTGAACGTCCGGGAAAAGAAAAGGCTAAAACATAAACACAAATTAATGATTTTTTTAACCACCACCAAGAAAGAGTTAATAAAATCTGATTGCTAGCTATTGTGCGCCCCCTGTAGAAGCATCTAAAGGGTTAACACAGTTCTTAAAGTAGATTTTTCACACATTGAGGGGTGTAGTTTCTAAAATGGCACGATTTATGGGGTGTTACTGCTGTTTAGGCCTCTCACAGTCACTTCAAGCTGAGCAGGAGCCTCTAACTGTGGGTTTTGGCGATTTCCATAAAAATGAGGAAATTTGCACCGAAAATTCTGAACCTCCTAACAACCTAGAAAAGAGAGAGGAGGCGTAAAACCCTCCGCCGATATAAAGCAGACAATGGGAAATGTTAGGTATAAAGTCACTGCAACGATCTACCTGAAAAGCAGAAAATTTTGAACTTTGAAAAATGAATAATTTTTAGAAATTTTTACCAAATTTACATTTTTTCATAACTAAACACAAAAGAAGTCATAAAATTTTTCTATTCCTTTGCAGTACAATGTGTGACGGGAAAACAATCCCATAATCCCCTGGGTAAGTTATAACCTCCTATAATGACACAGGGCAAATTTTAAAAATCAGGCCTGGTCCTAAAGGTCTAAAATGGCTTAGACACGAAGGGGTTAAGTGTATGGTGCAGTGAACGTCCGGGAAAAGAAAAGGCTAAAACATAAACACGAATTAATGATTTTTTTAACCACCACCAAGAAAGAGTTAATAAAATCTGATTATTAGCTATTGTGCGCCCCCTGTAGAAGCATCTAAAGGGTTAACACAGTTCCTATAGTTGATTTGTCACACATTGAGGGGTGTAGTTTCTAAAATGCCACGATTTATGGGGCTTTACTGCTGTTTAGGCCTCTCACAGTCCCTTCAAGCTGAGCAGGAGCCTCTAAGTGTGGGTTTTGGGCGATTTCCATAAAAATGAGAAAATTTGCACCGAAAATTATGAACCTCCTGAACAACCTAGAAAAGAGAGAGGAGGCGTAAACCCCTCCGCCGATATAAAGCAGACAATGGGAAATGTTAGGTATAAAGTCACTTGGGTGCTGCAACTATCTACCTGAAAAGCAGAAAATTTTGAACTTTGTATATGAATACTTTTTAGACATTTTTACCAAATTTACATTTTTTCATAACTAAACACAAAAGAAGTCATAACATTTTTCTATTCCTTTGAAGTACAATGTGTGACGGGAAAACAATCCCATAATCCCCTGGGTAGGTTAAAGCGTCACTAAGTTATAACCTCCTATAATGACACAGGGCACAGGCCTGGTCCTAAAGGTCTAAAATGGCTTAGACACAAAGGGGTTAAGTATAATACAAAGAGGAGAGGGGGCAACATTAAGAGGATGAGAGGGGCCACAATGAGAGGGGGAGATCACAGAAGGTCATAAAAAAAAAAAAAAACAGGTGGAAACAACATAGGGAGGAAGTGAGCGGCCAAAAGTGGCGCAGAAGCCCGAAAATAATCTTACATGCTAGAATATCTTCAGCACTTACGATTATTTTCGCCTTTCCGCCACCTCCACATCAGGGGGGCATGGAGTGGGCATGGCCGGCGGGGAAGTGGGTGCCGTTGGTGGGGGTGTAGGGCGCGCCTCACTTGAGAAGTCACTGGCTGCACTTAGAAGAAGAGGCCAAAGTCTTGTTACGTATCTGGAGGGTCGGTAAGTCTATCATACATATCCCCCATTGTTTGAGTGTGGCCTGGGAATGGGGGGCGCGTTGTTTCTCCCCGCTTTCAATCTGGGGTGTCAGGAGCTTTGGAGGACCTTCACAAAGGTCTTGTAATGGCTCCTGTGTACATTTGTATTGAGAGCAGGAACCGATGTGAAGGTCCTTCTCGGTTTACAGGGTGGTGGGTGGTTTGGGCTCTGGGCTGATCCACTGCTGTGTGCCAGTATCATTCTGCTCAACATCGACTCTTTAGTATTTGTATTCTCTCACTCAATTTCTTAACCATTAATAGATACCGGTACCTCACCTCTTCCACATGACTTCCCTAAATCTATAACAATCCCTCGTGTCTTGGGAGCGACGTTTAGGGTTGGGTGCTAGAGTCAGGATTGAGAGCAATGGTCAGGGTTGGGCGCTACGTTCAGGGTTGGGTGCTAGAGTCACAGTTGGGTGCTATGGGCAGGGTTATGTGATCAAGATAAGGTTTTGGTTCTAGGGTCAGGGTTGGGAGCTACGCTCTGTGGTGGGTGCTATGGTCATAGGCTGCAGGTGACTTAGATAAACTGAGTGTTTGGTCGTCCACTTGGCAAATGAGGTTTAATGTGGATAAATGTAAGGTTATGCACCTGGGGGCCAATAATACACAAGCAACATATGTCCTTGGGGGAGTAAATCTGGGAGAGTCTCTAGTTGT